>JAJTJO010000774.1:0-216305 GCA_024550625.1 Dendroctonus valens | reverse complement strand
TTTGACTCGTTTTAGTATCCCCGAGATAACAGATGCTCAAATTTGTATACGACTTAATACATATTCTGAAAGACAATTTGCCTTTTCTGAATATTGTTAACCTTGCACAATTATTATTTATTGAATAATAAGTCTCTAATAGTCAGATTCAAAAATAATAGTAATACTGAAAACAAAACTCTTATATTAAGTTGTTATACATTAAAAACTTTCAATTTAATTTTTTTTAAATTAAGCGAGCTAAACTTGAGATATAGACACTAACTTTTTACAACCTAAACATTTTGAAATTTTGTACGAGCAAAAATGATTGATAACATATTCTCAAAATTTCCATTAATCGTTTACTACACAGCATTAGTTATAGAATGGTCAACAGACATATATCCTACAAAAGTGTCTCTGAATATCCAACAACAGATGATTAAATGCTAAGCACACGCTAACCTCGCCGCCAATTCCTCCTTAAGTGCTTCCTCGTGTTCGCGCAAAGCCTGCAGCTCTCGAGTGTACAACATCTTTGCGGCGGTCAGCTCTGTTTCGTAGAGACTCTGCGCCCGACGCAACTTCACTTCAAACGTCTCACCGAGGCGTTCCTTCTCCATTTTGAGGCTCTTTCGCTCCTCCTCAAGCCGTTGAATCTCGATGATGTACCTGTAAGATGTTTCGGCTAAATTTTTTAAAAAATGCGCACAAGTTACACATTTAAGCGCAGTTGTTGGCAAAAGAATTAGGCGCAAAAAGCCGTTGTTCAATTTTTTCAATCTGCTGTGAAGCAGCAGAGTTTTCAAAATGTTGAATAAAATTAAAAAAATCATTTTAACTTCAATTTCAACATGACAAGTTGAAATTGAATTTTCCATTTTGTTAATTAAGTTGAAATGGAAAATGAAATCCATTTTTCATTTTTTTTCGGATTTCACTGGATTTTCATCTCATTGAAAACATTGAAAAATAGACACAACTGTTGCAAATCTTTGGTGAAATTAAGCAGTTTTTAATTTTCCAATGTTTTTGAGTTTTGAAAAGGGTTTTCCGAAACAATATTCTTAATGAGCCAAAACAACGCTTGTTCAAATGGAAAACATACTTCTGTTCCAAATTCAGCAACTGCGACTCCGAGAAGCGCTGCTCCAACACCTGGATTTCTTTCTGATGTTCCTGCCTCAATTTCTCCAATGCTTGCTCCTTCTCCCGTTCGAATTGTTCCTGGACATAAATTTTTGGTATATAATATTGTTTATTTGTCTATATGATATATAATATTAAGTGCAACAAAAAGATATAATAGAACAGATATACTCTACCTATTCAATTTTCCACGAATTTATGTATTTACGAAATTCGTAACTTCAAAACCACGAGCCATAAAATGATCAAGTTTTCAATTTGAAATAATAAATAATTTTGTGTAACTTAAAAGTACCTGTAGCGCTTGAAAACTTTTCATTCTCGTCTCAAAGTCCTTCTTTGCACCAAGAACTTCTTCGCTTAGCGCAATAATCTTATTCGAATACTCGGCTTCCAGTTTGCGCTCACGTTCCGCGACACGTTCCCGATATTCGGTGAACGTTCCCATCACATTGTATTTTTGACGTTCATATTCCGCAACAGTCTCTTCGAGCGCCCTGAATTTTTTGCCTCAATTCGGACTCTCGGCCTTGTGATACTAAAAAGTGATGTAAAGCTATCGCCATCATGATTAAAGCGATTAACTCTCATTCAGAGGTCAAAAAATATTTTTTGATAATTTCAAGGTCGGCCCAAAACTCCTGAGGAGGGAAAGAAGCCCAAAAATGTTTGATTTTTTAGAGGAAAAGCAAACCATTTTTAAAAAATAATTTTTTGTTAAATAAGTTTTGAAAATTCTGCACGCTCTGTCTCTTTCCCAAGAGTTACCTGGACTTGTGGCGGCTACCGCTTTCAGCATGCTCAACAGCTTTGTGCTGTCTTCGCAGAAGTTATTCATCATTCCGCTACAACTATTATTTTTGCTGTTTGACGAGCTTCCCTGACGAGAGTGTGTTGATGAATGGTTAGCTGTTGATAGCCATAGCTTCCACCCGGAATCGGTGACGGTTTGCGGTGACGCGTACGGGCTACTTCCAGCGGCCCGCCACCTGCCCGCAACAGCTGCTGAAGCGGCCGCCGCAATAGAGCTTGCGGCCGGCGACAACGACTTGGCATGATGGTAGGGCGAATGTCTACCACCGCTGGTGGCGGAAACTGAAAGCGTCGACGGGGTGGGCGTCGTACAACCGTTAGTCGTGTTGTTGGTCGCGGAGGAGTTGAAACGATGAGGCGAAGGCGATGAGTGGTGATGAAATCGTCCGGACTGGTAATGTTCCGCTTGAAGTTGCTGTTGTTGGTTTGGCTGAGACGATTTGCTGACCACCGCCGACAGGCATTCGTTGGCGGTCGGTGGTGGTGCAGGCCACGCCGCTATATCGGGCCGCGAATCGTGGTTAATTGTTGGCATTGCGCCGTTGGTAGTGGCTGGCGGTGGGTCGACGGTTAAGGTGATTTCTGTTTGTCTAAAATACCTAATTGGTTGAATGACACACTGCACAAACAAGATTAGTTAGTCCGAGAGACCTTCTCAACGTGATTCATACGCATAAATAATTTTCCACCACACACACACAAAGATTGCAAGTAGACACACATACATATGTACACACCAGAAATGCAAAAAATTTCGATCGGCCATTTTTGGCCGATCGAAAATTACTGAAGCATGAAATTGGTGATTAGAAAACAACTTAAGGATAAATTTAACGGTTAACGCAGCTTTCTAGTTAACAAAAAATAGCGCAAACATTTTCGGTCATTTTTAGCTTTTGATTTTTGTAAACAACATTTTATTTTTGTTACACTCCTGGTTCACATACACACACACACACACCACACACACACACACACACACACACACACATACACACACACACACATACACACACACACACTACCTTTGTCTTGAGCGCGGCCGCGGAGAGCGGCTTCTGTGCTGACAATAACTCGGCGAATGTGGCGAAATGGAAAACGAGCTTTCGGCGCCTTGCAACAATCCATACGAATTATTGATGGAGCGCAAGAACCTCAACTCTTCCAGCTCGTTTATAAAATAGTTGCCCAGCTGTAAAACATGATAAAGGAATAATTAATTTAAGAAGAAAGAATTAAGCAACTAACTTATAAGATTAAAAAGTAAAATGCAATTTATCCTATTTTAAGCCAGACTCTAATGAAGAAGGTGAGTTGTGCTTGGATTATTCGGAAGCAAAAATCTTCCTCTACACTATTCTACATATGTAGATCATTTCCTCGACTGCCAAACGCCTATCAATTAAATTATTATTATTCTGAACTGGTGTTTTCATCAAAGTGTTTGTACACAACAAAACCCATTGAATCAATCAAATGGACTTGGCTGACCTTTCCTCGTAGATGGTCCTCTGCATCCCGTATTATTTTACTCCTCTGAGTGTACAAACAAATTTGAATCTCCGTACGGATTAATGTGTGTACATGTATGTGACTAAAATAGAAATATATCGATTTTCAAGGCTGATAAAATGTAAAAAACAGCATGCTTACCAAAGCTTCCGCAGCGCTAACAACTGTCTCTCGAACGTGTGTGCACACTTATGTGAAGATTATCAAAATCCATTCGCTTCTTCCTCCCTTTCATTAGACCAGAGACGATGTGATTATTATACACATCAGTTGGTACACCCCACACCTCCCTGTCAGCTGTGCGATCTGGGGTGACGACGACGCGATAAGTTGTGCCGCACATATACATACATATCCTTAAAACCCTAAAATAGATATCAGTAGTATACGTATGCTATCTCTAGGACAGTCCCACCTCCCATTTTTTTACTCGCATTTTATACCTTTTTCAAGGAATTCTCTTAGATTTGAGCTAAAATTAGCTTTATTTCGCAATTTTTGTCAAATTTAAGAGAATTCCTTGAAGAAAGATGTAAAATGCGAGTAAAAAATGGGAGGCAGGACTATCTTAAGAGACGCTTATGTACTACTGATATGCCTGAAATATAAACTTTGAATTAAAAAAATCTCGGATACAGTGAATTATTTGAACTGTGATCACTTGAATGGGCCATTAGTAGTGATAAAATATAAATTTATCGTTCGCATAAAATATTAAATAAAGAAGCATCCATCAACAACATCTAATACCAATGCAATGCACTATATTTCTCGTACTCGCAGGAGACTTTACAAAATCCAAACATTCAAATAGCTAATACAGGTGGTAAGGTAGGAATGTTCCGCAAACATTTCAGTGGGTTGGTGTAAAATAAATAATTTACTTAAAGAGGATGAGCAATTAAGTTAAATAGAACTGTAACTGTAACATTAAATATAAGTAAAACTGCTAGCCTTTACATATTTTAAACTATCCGTAAACTGTAACGATTCAAGTTGATCTAACTCGATTTTTAAAATATCTATCGCTAAATAATTTAATGTTTTTTCTGTGCCATTAAGTCATTTTACAAAACTAAAAGTTCTCGATTTATGGTAACCGACTATGATGAATCTGAAGTCTACGTTTTGATTTTTTTTTTATCTGGTGATCTATTAACTCAAAAAATCAATGTTTCAATAAATGAACAACATTTTTAGGAATCTACACCCTTTAGTATAATTTTCGTCAAAATATTTTTTTCTCTTCAAATGACAGAAATCAAGAGTCTGAATTTAATTTATCAATGAAATGAAATGTTTCACTTTATTTTGATGGGTAACATCAAATTATACCAAGCCAATTTGAAGAGCTGCGATTCGGAAACTAGTGTGTGGATTTGACTGAAATTTTGGATACAAAAGTTATCGATGCTCCTCTTCCAGAATATAAGTCACCATTTTTATTGATCAACTTTATGATTTAGTCGTTCATCATAACTTAACAAAATCGAATAACTCCATGTTCAAAGCGACTATTTTCTCAGCCTCACCTTTTTATTTGAAGTCTCTCTTTCTCTCTCTGCCCTTAAGTGTTTTTTTATTTTTTTTCCTTAACATGTCTCATTGTGTCTAGTTTATCGATTTATATATCAACTTCAGGAATATATAATAATCAGTTGTTCATATTATTATTTATTATGTAACACTTTATATATATAGTTGAAAATTATCGTCTCTTCTACCTTTATGTATAGGGTAAAAAATAGATCACCATCTTCTGACATTTCATCCACACACAAACAGCACAAGCATAAAATGAAACAACTTTGCTATACTGTTGTTCATGCTCAATCTTTCCTTTTTTTGTTTATCAACAAGTCGATAGTTCGAAGCTGATGTGTATTAAGTCAATACTATTGACACAAATAATTTTTAATCATTTTTTTCTTTAATTTTTTTTCTAAACAATGTAGTGCATTTTGCTGGACCGGAAGTGAAAAAAAAAGAATTTTAAATTTTTAATGTAAAATAACTGATTCATTGTTGAATATTTTTTACATTAAAGTCACAAAATTAAAATAAATTTTTTTAAACTTTACCAAATTTAAGAGATGTTTTTGAGAATTAAAACAAAATCTCAGTTTTTAAAAATTTTTCTAAAAATAATTTTTGTTTATTTTGCTTAAGATGTTATTCGTAATTTTAAAATGAATGAAAATAAATAATATAAACTTATACTAAAATTAATTTTACACCTCGGAAACCCAAAAAATATTTAAAAATTTGAATTTATTGAAAGTTTTGATCGCTGTTTATGACTTTATTTTAGATGAAAATAATTATGAAGCTCACGGTTTTAAGACCTCTTTATATGAAGTTTTGATCAAAATCGGTTCATTGGTCTTTGAGATATAATTAAAAGTCTCACATAGTGTCTTTTTGGAAAAACCCGAAAATCTTTTAGTCTCCAATTATATGCAAAGTGCTAAAAAATAATAATTTTCATAAATTAATAATTTTCCAATAATTTCTAAAAGTTTAAAAAAGAGATACAAAAGTAACTTTTCAAAAAGCGAAAAGCGATTTTTCCGCGTAAATTTTTTTTTAACTTTTAATACTTCAATTTTGTGGACACATTAAGTAAATTGGCCTATAACACTGGCCAACAAGGAGCCCACTCTTCATTCAAATTAGGGAATTAACTAAAAAATTCTGGCAAGACGAGTACTTCGTTATTGTACACAATATTTCCAACTCTTGATCATTTCTTGTCACGACCACGATTATTTCCATTTATTTTCTATTACTAATTCCATTCTCACAATTGTAAGAAGATTTTCCCTCCTCTTCGTTTCGCTCTCTTATGAGAAACAAGACAAATAAATTTATTTTCAATTCCTTTAATCGAAAATCCTTTTGTAAATCTCCACACAAAAATGGGTCACAACATTTTTCCCGTGATGAGGTGATATTCAACGGTTGGCTAATGGAAAATCTTTAGAAAACCCTTAAAGCATCACCTCTTTCTTCCTGCTTTCTCTCTTTCTTTTAAAAAAATCTCTGTCTATCGTAAAAATGAAATATTCATGAAATTACTTACGCTCTTAATCAAATCAAACCCCCATTTTAACCAGCATATAATCAATGAATTTTGGACTTGATCACTAGATTTAGAGGGTCGGTTGTGAGTTACGCTTTCCTAGATTTACCAAGAAAATTAATATTTTACCAGGAATGTAACGGAAAATGAACTATGAGAAGAAAGTCAGAACCGCAAATCAAAATTCGGAATTTTAAGTTAAAAATAACATTCATTCACTAAAAAATATTCAATTCAATTTCCTTCCAGGTGGTCATGTAGAAAGAATAATTTTCTGTCAGAAAAATTGTAGTTTTTCTGAAATCGGAAACCGAAATTCCGTCACATGTATACCGAATGTGCTTTTTACTTAATTTTAAAAAACCTAAGAGTGTCCCATAAAACTATTTCAGCAAATATTTTTCATTTTAAAGTTTATTCAAGAATTTGTCGTGCCCAGCCATTAATTTTTATTAAAATTACAACACTAGTGATTTTCACATCCACAGTAGGTTCGTATTTATCAGTCCTAACCCAAAAAATATTAACCTTGTAAACTGACCTGACCAGAGAATGTTGTCCAAATTTTTTTGGTCAAATAAAAATTGTATGCCAAATCATAGAAGAACACTTTGGTATCAAAAATTTAAACTAAATCGACACAATAGAATCCGAGTTACAGTTCTTCAAAATGGCTTGGAATGAGTTGATTCGACTTGTGAAAAAAATTGAAAAATTCACTGGCAATTTGTACACCCTTAATTGGTAAATAATTAATTAGGGTAAAAATTTAAACTTTTTTCAAATTGTAAAATGCGCAAATCTTTGAGGTGCACATCTCTAGTGTGCAAATTTTAGGTGCGCAACCCGCAAAATCGGGTGCGCATATTCTTGGCATCTTCACTGCGGAAATTTCTGGAAGTCAATTATATCACCCTTAAATTAATGTTTCTTCCTCCATTTGATTCTTGCTTCTGTCAAAAATGTCAATTACCAAAAGTAACTTTTACTTTACACTTTAAAGAACATTATATGTAAATCAATTTCTTATGACATTTATGGCGTAAAAAGTTCAAAAGGGAATTGTCAACAGCACAGCGTAATTTTCGACTTTATCGATGAACAAATATCAATAAGAGCGACTATTTCCCCAGTCTTTTTCAACATTTAAACCATTGGTCGCTGAAAGCATAAAAATGAATTGTTTTTGTCCGACGTTCCCCCCTTTTCGGTGTGATAATAAAAAACGAACAAAAATATTTTAATTTCACAATATTTGATTTTACTTTTATTCACGCTTTATGTGTTATAAATTGCGAAATTATTTTTACAAATTACAATATTTTATAATAACTTTCCAGCGCTGGTTTTGCCTAAAAAATTATGATTTCGCTTCCTGATTTTCAAACTTAAAATTTCATTTGCGCTAATAAAATTTGAAAAATTATCAGCAAAATAAAAATATATGGACCACCTATGACTTAGTTGTCACAATCACGAGAAACTTTAAAAATGTGTGTAGATGGGAAGAGGTTGCTGCTAAATCTTCTTACACATTTAATCATTATCTTAAAAAAATTCTTTAAATCGTACACTTCTTAAAAGTTACATCTATTTTTCAGGAGGGTGATTTTTTAGTGTTTTAGACTAACCATAAATCGCTGTAAATTTATTGTTTAGCTATTTTAAGATTGTTTGTTCAGTAACCGTAAATAATTTAACAGGAGTGCTAGACATGGGTGCTTAAAACATGAGCTCTCTAAATCTTTTACGTGTGGTACTCTATTTAAAATCATACAGCTTTTACGAGGTACCTTAAAAAATATTGAGAACCTTTAGTTGCGAGCGGTCTCCAGAGGTGTAACAATTTTCGATGTTCTAATTTACTTTTAATTATTTTTTTTCGAATTTTTTTTACAATTTTCGAATAAAAAAAATTCATTTTTGTAATTTTGTTTTTTGACGATATTTTCATTATTTTTTTCATTCTTTTACATATTTTTTTTTTGAACATTATAGAGACACTTTTAGGTGGGGCCGATATGTCTATCAGTGAGGAGACGCGACAGGAGCTACGGGCTCGGCTCGGCGGACTGTTACCCACCGAATTGAACACTGATTTCACGCTGGATCGATGGCTGAAAAGCTGCGAGAACGATGTAGGTATTGGCAACTGTTATACATAATAACTAACTTATCTTTAGACTGATTCTTTAATGTGTATTCTTAACACATAAACCCATTTTATTATCTTTGCACTCCTTTGCACTTTGCACCGTTCAGTTAGTGGAAAAAAGTGTTTGATAGGTTCTCGTAGCGAAAAACAAAATTAAATTGAAGATAATTCTAATTTTCAAATATTATTTGACTTCTACCAAAATTTAATGAGAAATAAATACAATTTCCATTTCATATCATTTTACGGCGTTTTTAAAATTATTTGCTAACAAATTTATAATACAAATCTATTTTAAATATTTTTTTCAACAACATTTAATAATTTCCTTTACTCTCAAACAAAGTAAAGGATTGTAATTTTTTTTACGAATTTCCACTATCGATACTTTGAACGTGAAATGCCCTTAATACTTTCAAACGTTTGATACAAACACTAAAAGGTTTTTCTTTTATATGTTACTAACGATTAGGACTTGGTAGAAATATTTGGTAAGTCTTCATTAAGACTCTTTTCTTCTTATTAAACTAGACTTAAAATTTCAAGCATGTTTACTAGATCAAGGAGCAGTACTACTTCGAATATAATCTTTATTTTTGTTCCACTACAAGTGTTTTTTGTAATTTTGCATTCTTCTTTTAATCTTTTGAATTTTTCACTTCAAAAAAGCTTGTAGAATAATAAATTATAAGAATTTAGAATAACAAGTATTGTTGCTCGTAATTGTTTGACATTTTTATATGGTCGGTGAAACAGGTTGATCGATGTGTCCGGTGCGTTTTGGGGGGGGCGGAATACACACGTAACCTGTCGGGCCCTCTGGCTTTGACGCACCGACGCGTACGCTAAGTTTGCGCGCGGAGGGTGAATTGACTGCGCCTTCTACCCAGTGTTCCCGTTACACACAGCTCGATGCCGATGGGGAACGAAAAAGATACGGTCTGTTTTTTTTGTGGAACAATGAATCGTCGATCTGAACAAGGTTGGACGATCCACTGTAATCGAATATCGTTTTTTGAAATTTAAATTAGCAAAACTTTAAAAGGATGCCAAAATGTTTAGAATTTTAAGACTCCCCTTTGGTTAGTGTTTTCTTCGTAACCTCAATGGCCCTCTTACCCATGTATTTGTTGTCCCAAAACATACAAAAATTTGGTCAGTGGTTTTCACTTTTCAGGTGCTAAATGAGTTCAGCGGGGCGATATCTGCGGATTTTCTTCGGTTACTGTGAATCTTCCAGAAGATGATCGTTGACCGTGAACGGTCTGAGTGGTCGACATCGCGACGGAGTATGCATTTTTGACATTGAGCCAGATGACTTCCGCAACTACATCAATCCGTACTCGCCCTCAACCAGCTCCTACAGTTCCGGCCATGATGGCATATATAGTGGCATTATCGCTTTAGCATATTTTTATAAAAATACTGTTATAGATTTTTGAATCTTGTATAATTTGAGGAGTCGCGAAACGGAAATTTTAATTTCTCTTTAAAAACTTTTTTAAAAAAAAAATAAAATCTAGCCCCGGAGTAACATTTGATTACCTACTACGGTGAACTGCTGAAGGTGCGTGTTATCGTTAATCCCCCAATTTCCTCGGCGTTTTATTCAAGGTTCCTTTCGTTAAGAAGAAGGGATCTGATGCCTTCTGAAATTCTAACATTACTTGACGCGTCGTTAATGTGAAACATTTTTGAAACCACTCACGGTTAAACCTAAACGAGTGTCTTTTAGATGATGTCACTGATGATGCCGCTCATTTGATTAGTCGCTTCCAAATCGCCCACATCCAGTGCCCCAGGAAATCGAGAAACACATCCTCCGTAGCGCATTCCAACATGTTATGGTGCGAACGGAGTTAATTACGTAAAAGCCGAGTGTTGCATCGAGCGGCAGGACTGTGATTTTTACGGAACCGAAGGGTTGGTTTTGTTTTGAAAATTGCAGTTTTAAGTAGTTTTTTTTCTCTCTGATATAAATTCTAACAGTTTCAAGTAAAAATGTAATATAATCTCATAACTAAACTTTATGATAAGCCCAATAAAGTTTATAAAATTTTCGCATTTTTCACTTTCCATCCATTAAAAGATTAGTTTATATGTGAACATAGTGGGGGGGGGGGGAAGAAAAGAAATCCAATGCGCCTTCGCAAAAAGCCCGGAATTCCACCGAAAAACTTCGAGGAGGAGGTCACATTTTTGGGTGGTTAGAGTCGTACCGTGACTTCACGTTTAACGAGGAGAGTTTGCTTTCTACGAGTATATGGCCAATCTGAGAGCTTCAGGTCTCCATAACAAATGGTAATTTCAAACAGCTTTCGATTTAAAAATTGATGTTTAATTTATAACTTTGATTTTAATGTAAAAAGAAAGAATGGTTTTATCCAAAATGAATTTTGTATCTCCGAAAATTTTTATGAATCAAAACTTTGAATAGTCAGCCGGTGATTCGATGGATTCCAATGGAAGTATCTGTTTATCTTTCGTTAGCGCTTATTTCTTCTTCTGAGAACTGTAATTGTGTTTGTCTGTAGCAAAGGAAATCGGTGTTTCTGGTAATGCCTTGCCGCTAATTAACGGGCCGAGTTGTGAAGAGAATGGATAATCTGCTGGGGAGTTTGTTTCTCAAAACGAATGCGGTGGGTAGATTTGTGCTGGTAGTATGCCGATTAGAATCTGAGGCTTTTTGGCGGATAATTGAATTGCAGAATGAGCTGATCGAGATTAACTTCTTGTTGGCCATCCATCAATTTGGTTTGTCTGTTATTTCGGTCATTGTGTGTAAATCAATGTTCATGGTGGGCGGAGACAAGACAATTTTTAAAAGCAATTGCTTTTTAAAAATGTATTTTTAAAAAAATGTTTTTAAAAGATATTTGGGTTTAACTTTATCAAAAGCGCATCATTTTCATGAAAATTTCCGATCACCTAATGCCCACTTTCACTCTCCCCCCCGTTAATCCCAGAATTTGAACTATCGTTGTGGAAAATGGCGGAAACTTCGTTTCGAATCAAGAACCGTCAATAAGATCAAGAACTAACGTAAAAACTCTCATTCATTGCTATTAGGCAACGACTAGGAACCTGGACCGCTGCATGCTCACCTGAGTATGAATCCAAGTCAAAGTGTTTGTTGGAACGTTTTTGGTTCTCAAATTTGGAACGGCATTTTTCTTTACCATACTTATAATTTTCAACATTAGTTAGCTAATTTTTTGTGCTTTTTGAAAAGCCCAAATTGGTGTTGGAGGGCAAAATCTGTTCTTTCTTGACTGTAATTTTGGGTGTAAAATTAATTTAATTTTGCAAACTAATTTACTTCTTTTGTAATGCCAGATTTGTAATAAAGAAAGTTTGATTATAAAAAAGGAAACTATTAAAAGGCAGAATGATTAATTTTGGGCGCAATTAAGAGGATGGGCAATTTTGCTTTGAAGAACAATAGATCACTAACATAATCCCAGTTATAGAAATGCTGATACTCGTATTTTTCCGTTACACAATCTGAACAGAAAAACCAAATCTTACCTAAGGGAGGGACTTTTTGAAAAAACCGTTTCACATTCACACCAATCATAAACGTAGAACAGTATGGAAAGGTGTGAGAACGATGTCCAACAATGGAATTGAATTTCTCGAGAAGCCAATTTCCCTGAAAGATTTTTTAATTTAATTTGAAATTGAATGCACTGAAATGAAAAACAAACAAACCTCTATGCACTTTTCGGTACTTCGGCTAGTCGCCAAACTCGATAGCAGAGATGAGCACGTCTGTAAAAAAAGAATGATTTTTTATGTATTTCCCATATAATTTCTCACACAAGGAAAACCCTCCAACATTGAATCTATGATTCTAGACATTTTTCACCAACAAATTTTTAACATTTTGACAGTTTTGAATCACAAATAAAATCTAAGCATTGAAACATAAATTCTTGTCGCCGGGCGTTCGTGACGAACTTCCGGCTCGACTGGTTTCCACTTCATCCACTTCACCGTGTTATAACTCCAAATATTTTGTGCGTACCACCCCTCGTCTGTTTTCATCTCTCTCATAGTACTTTGCTTGCCCATTTCTTGAGCGTTGATTTCAGACAATTGGTAACGCCCGTCCATCGAGACTCCACAGACCACGTCGGTTGAGCTGTTGGCGTTCAACTCATTTAAATCGATGTACTACGTTTCAAAGAAAAAAGTCTTCACTTAAAAGTTGAAATAACAAAGTCGAAAATAATTATCGCTGGTAAAATTCCCCACAAAAACATTCGACGTTTATATCTGTTTAATGAAATTGAAATTCCGCTGCCAACCCACCTTTACTGTGTCAAAAAACCTTTACTCAATGTTTGCAGCGCCCCAGCACGGTGAAGAAAGTAAGCTACGAGGGGATTGTTGGCGCCATCCGACAAGTTGCTATACCACGAGTTATTGACGGTGACTCAGCATCATCACTATGCACGAATTCGTCCCTTGTCATTCCTGAAATGTTTCCGTTGCACAGTTGAACAACAAAAATGTTTCTTCTTCTGAATTTTTTCTTCTAAACGTTCAAGCGAAAAAATGTCCAAATTCACTCGAAAATGAATCGAAAGATGCATGAACAAAATGTTGTTCTTATTATCTTCTCAAATAATTTTTGAATAAATTTGGTAACTTAAACATTTGATAAAGGAAAGCTCCTCAAAATTTCATTGAAAGCTAATAAAGTTGAATTATACACTTATAACTTTAATTTTTTCAATCTGAAATAGTGATGTTTTCAATTTTTCCATCGCCAGAAATTTTCCTGCTACGTTATGCACAACAAGTTCTAACGCGTATTTCTACATTCACCTTGACCATATGAATGTTTTCGGTATGGTGGTGGACGAAAAACCATCCACATTAATCGTGGTGGAATAAGCGGGGGGGGGGGGGCCCCCCCCTTTTTTTTTTTTTCAATATTTCATAAATTTAGTGTTAGAGATAATCCCTTCAGCCAATAAAATCCAATTTTTCCACTCGTAACTAAAAACCATAATTTGACTGAACTAAATCAAAAAGCCAAAAACCAACTTTTTTTTTTTTTTTTTATTTTGTTACTCCTAGTAAAAAGTTTTTTAATTAATGATTTGCAGCTTTTTGAAAAGTGTTTTTAAAAAATTGGAAGTCTCTGTCGTTTTCAAAAAATCAGTTTTCATAACAGAAAAGCTTAAAATCAAAACTTGCCAAAACAATCCGAAAACTTTATGGTATTGTAATCCGTTAAGCTCAGCAATTCAAAGTAAAAATCGCATACAGCCAGGTGCAATATGAGCGTAACGTGGATTGCGGTCTTGTCTTGTCGCTTCGCAACTCTCCCGATTTCTCCTCCATAAAAGGATTGGCCGGCTGGATTCGCCGGATCAGAGAATTTGACATAGTTGAAGCGGGTAGTACAAATTCGTGTTTAACATCAAAAATATTGGTGCCATCCTGGTCACGTATCGTGTAGCCGCCACGTCAATAACGTGTTTCTAAATATAAAAATATTTTGTGAAGAGACCTTGTTAATACTACAGTATAGGTTGGGCTGATTAAGTTTATAAATTAATGATTTTTTTGTTCCATATAGAACTACATCGTTTACTATACTGCTAGTATATCTAATCTTATTTTTGTATATTAACTTTCAGTAGTTTTAAAGAAAAATAGAAAAAATAATAAGTGCGTTAGGTTCGCAAACTACTGAAATTTCCGAGTTTGAGCTGGGTCACAAAGTCCAAATAAAACCATAGACAAACATCAACTGAGCTCGATATCAACAAACAGCCTGTATTTTGCTCCAAAAGTTGAAAGAACTTAATGGGTTTTGTTGAATGCAAATTAATTTTAAATACCAAGTTCTGAAAACTTATAGGCTAACCTAATACTAATTGATCATGGAATGGCATTAATAATAATAATCCAAAACTTTCTGCACCTCGCCTCATCGCCAATCCATTTTTCTTTTCCACCGCTGAAAGGTTCGGATCGTAATTGATGAGGTTCTACGTCGGGCGGTGTTGCTGATCGGACGGTGCATAGTCTTTGGTGCCAAACACTGGAAGCACCAACGTATTCGGAACATATTGCTGCAGGGTTTGAGGGGCGTAGCGATTTGCGTCACTAGCAATCTAAAATTAACTAAGTTTATACGCTTAATGCTCAAATATTTTTTTTTACATGTCTTCGTCATACTTTTCTATGGTTGCGGAATGGTATCACACCGGTCCAAAACTCAACTCAGGCTTCGATTCCTCAGCAAATTTCTGAGTACTCTGAATGGCGTGCTTTATGAGCTCCTAAAACAAAAAATTGAAATGCAAAATGAACTGATAGTTCCTTTTAAGTGAAAAAGTAATCGTATTTCGTTTACTCAAATAATAAAGTTATTATTAGTTTACCTATTATATTCTCCACATTCTATGATTTGCTCACAATAAAATACCTTTCAGCTCTTGGTTAAAACGAATTAAAATGGTTAAACATGTATACAAACAATTGGCGGAATCACATTTGTAGTCGCCGAATTTTCCCAGCGTCTCGTTGGGCCGGCTTTCCGGGTTCCAAATGGCAAATCTGTCCGTCCCTTGAACGCTTAAGCCTTTCCATAATGGAAATCAGTGAATCTGAAGCCCACCACGGGTGTCCTTTCTTCTCGTTAGAGCGCTTACTGGTGATATCTTGAAAAAAAACTGACAAAAGAGTCCGCAAAGAACGCCACCTACGACGGTAAATGAAGAAATGAAGTTAATTTACCCTATAAAGAAAAACGATTGAAAAAACTAATACTTTAATTGTTTAAAAATTACAATTTAAAAAAAGAATTGCACAGAACGAACATTAACCTGGAATAACGTAATTTTCGTCTGCCAAAATAGAAGGCCAAAATGAGAAAAAAATTTACAAGAACCACCTATCCATCTAATTTTGGTCAAATTATTTTGACTTTATGAGAATCAGTTTTTTCAAACACAAGACTTCTATATAGTATCCTCATTGTGCAAGAATTTATAAAATGAATTACTGTATATCATAAAGTACATTTCGTAACAATCCAAGCGCAAACCATGTCTCACTTGAAACTCTACCTTACAAAGTCGACAAAAAAAAACTTTCTTTTAACAAAAAAATTCAGGCACTTCCCCAATTGCAGCACTAGAGTGAAAATAAAATTCCTTTTATTTTTGCAGTATTTTTTCCAAAGAAATTAAAAACAAGGAAGTACTTACGATCATGACCGTTTTTCATTCATAATTCACAAAGATAGTTAACGACAGAGCTGGGCGAAACTGGAAATCTCACTTTCGGAATTCGGATAGAATAAAAATTTCAATTTGTCACTACGGTAACGGAAAAACTTGAGACACCCCAATTTTTTTTAAAGTTTTACCTGCTAATATTGCCACACAATCTTTTTCCTTGAGAATCTGTTGAATGAATTTTGCTCGGGCATTTTAGTGTTTAATTAATAAAATTTAGTTTTAAAAAAAATCAAATTATGACTTGACTAAACGAAACACCCTAACTTTATTGCATAAAAAAACTTGAACGGCCTCAATTTTCCCGATCTTAGGACAGTAATCTGCCAACTAATTATAATTTTTCACTTTTATTGTTGTTCTTAAACATATACTGTAACTCCTTTAATCACTCCACACATCCACTGTGTGTTTTCCCAACAAATTTGTTACCTGAATTGGTTTCAACACCTGGAAACACTGTTTGAATACCTCAGAACGTTAATAAAAATTACTATTTTCGGAATCAGCGCGGAAACGATGCACAATTATTTCCAAAAAAAAGAAAAAAATTAAAAAAACTTCTATACAATTGTCATGCATAACCGTAAAAAAAATTAATTTTAAGGAGTTCGAAACAAAAAAAAATCTCCGGAATTCTTAATTCCGCTGGCTACAACATAAAATTCGGAATTTTGCAAAATTCATTTTTTTAAAAAATATGTGGAAACAATCGTGTAAAAACAAATTTTACATAAACATATAAATGATGGGCCCAATTTACGCCAGACCGACTTCGAAAGAGTGGAAAATTTAAGCTGAAGAATTCTAACAAGTTATCTTACAAGTTTTCTACATTATAAGTATGTGTATGTATATTAAACACAACTCTATGTATGTTTTAATATTTTTTAAATTAACACTGTATATATTTAATAATTAAAAAATTAACGTCAAATAATTTTAAAACCCAAGCATTTTAAACCGCTTTAAAAAAGTCGGTTTTTGGAACACAAAGTGGATTAAAGTGGAAAAAGTCAATTTTTTGCGTTTAATTCGCTCAAACAAACAATTTTATGATGA
Organism: Dendroctonus valens; assembly: GCA_024550625.1. Lineage (NCBI taxonomy): Eukaryota > Metazoa > Arthropoda > Insecta > Coleoptera > Curculionidae > Dendroctonus > Dendroctonus valens. The sequence goes on along the minus strand of JAJTJO010000774.1, from coordinate 199,288 downwards.
ATGAAATCGATACATCTTCAAATTGCCATCTAAAAAAATTATAAACGTTTGACATCTTTCAAAATATTTGAAACACAAGGCACAATTGTAGCTTCCGAAAAATCGTCTAAATCACAAAACACGCTTTGAATCCGTTTAAAAAATTTTTAAAAACAAATTTTAACCTTTTTGAATAAAAATATGTGTGTGTGTGTGTTGTGTGTTTGTGTATATGGCTGCTAAACTTGTATTGACTTTGTCTCGCTACGAACTTGTGTTCATTATTGTCCTTTTGTCAGTTAATATAAAGTCCTTTTCCCACAGCGATCCGTGAAGCCGATTTTTTAAGTAATTGTTCGTCTGTTCTTTTGGGCATTGAAAATTTAATAAATTGTTATTTTTTGTATTTTTTAATGGAATTTAAAGTAATACGGATAAAATTAATGGTTAACAAAATATTTACACGAAAAATTAGGAAAATAAGAAATTTTGTCTTCGCATTGATAAGTATCTGCTTTGGGTTCGGTTCACAACTTTTTTTTCCTGTAGCTTCCTCCGCTACAAACGATGGCGGGTCCAATAGTACATAAGCTAAGGCGTCTGATATCTATTTTTTTAAAATTAATGTCTATTTAAAAAACCCCCCTATTTTTATTTTTTTTTTAGAAATAGTCTATACCGTGGCACCACAAAAATGGTTTTGTGCCCCACAACTAGGGGAATTGAAACTTTAAAAAAAACGGATGACCAATGGGCCTTGCACAAAGCCCAAACTGCACCTTCCCAGCAAAAAATGTGAAAAGTTTTGAATTGGGGTTGAAAGGAAATTTGTTTTGGAGAAATTTTAAATTTTCCTATTGCATGGTTTTGTTGTTTTTTTTTGTTCCCTAATTTTAATTTTTGTGATTTTTTTTTTCCCATATTTTTTTTTTTATTATTGTCCAGTCGTGACAACGCCTTTTGGTAAAGGAAAACCAGATTGGGGTTAGACATTCTACCCTTCCCACCCTTCCCACAGCCTGGGTGGGCTTTTTTTCCAAGTACGAAATGGTTTTTAAAAAATTTTTTGACAATTCACGAAAAGTTTTTGGGTTTTTTTTGTCCCAAGCTTTTCATGAAACGACACACAATGAAACGCGGCCCCCCTTTTAAAAATTTTTTGGGTTTTTATGTCCCTAGTCTAAAACAAGAAAAGAAAAACTTATTTTGCCCCCCACCCTTAAAAAACCCTGCGTGATTTTTGTTTTATTTTAATAACATTTTTGAGGTTTATTTGAAATGCAAATACCTTAGAGTGGATGCAAAAAGTCCCCCCCACGTCCCCCCCCCAAAGTTCCCCCTCAGTATTTCCAAAAGCGCGTTTTTAAGTGTTGTGGTTGGGCGGGGGAAGGCAAACCGTAAAAAAAAAAAAAAAGAATTGTTTTTGAACAAGGAATTTTTATTTTTAAATGGTGTTGGGTTCCCTTACAAACGACTATTTTTAGAAAATCGCCAACAAAAAAAATCGGCCTTTTACCATTTAGTGGCCTTTTTGCGCAAACCACAAGCCCTTCCGCCCCGTTGTTTGTTTATTGCAAAACACTTCTTTCTTTTTTTAATGTTTTTTGTGAATTTTTTTTTTTAGGTTGAACATCAAACGGGAACCCCCCCCAAACCCTTTTTTTTAATTTGTTTTATGTGTTCCCCCTCCAATTGGGACTTTTGCATACACACTGTGCCAATATATGTTGGGTTCTTCTTTTGCTTTCTTCTTTTGCTTTTTTTTTAAAATAAAAGCTTTTATTTACTTTTTTTCGTTCGGACCGCCAACCAAACACCTTCCTTTCCCTTGTTTCCACTAACTTTTTTAGAAAAGAGGAATTTAGTTTTTTTTAAAAAATGAAACACAAAAACAATATCTGTAAGATTTTTTCCGGGCGGAATTTTTTTCCATAATATTTTTGTCCCTGAAGGCCCGCAAAAGATGTTTTTTAAATTTTTTGAAGTTTTTTTTGATTTGGGCCTTTTTGGGACCCACTTCGAATTTTTTCCGACCCAAAAATTAAAATGGTTTTTTTGAATTCCCCTGTCCCATTAATCCATTGTCCCCGGGAGTTGAAATGCCCCCCAAATAGACCCCGCCTTAAAAAAAACCCTAAAAATTTTCATATTTTTTTTGAATTCATCGGTTTTTGACAGTTTTTTTTTTAATTTCTGGTTGTTTTTCCCACCCCCGAAAATTACAACAACTGTCCCTCTTTCCCACAAAGTTTTTTTCTCCACTAATCCACTTTTATTGCCTTTTCTTGTTTCTTCCTCCCCTTCTTCCCCTATTTTCCCCTGCCCTCCCTGGCCCCTTTCCCTTCCTCCCTTCTTACCTTCCTCTACCATCACCACCATTTTATTATACCTCAATTGTCACAACAACAAATAATAAATTTATACACTTTTAAAAACTTTTTCCCTCTCTTATATAGGGATTTTTAGTTTTAATGAAAATGCCGTGGGGAATAAATAAATATAATCACAAACCTTTTGTTAGAAAAACACTTCCATAGGAGAAAATAAATTAAAGAAAAAGAAACCCTCCGCCTTAAAAACCATGAGAACACAACACACCACGCCTAGAACAAGACCCTTAAACTAGAGATTCGTTTTGGGATAAAAAACTTGAGACCAAAGAAAAGAAGTCCGTTTTTTCGTTTTTTTTGTTCGCGCTCTCTTCAAACTAAGAATATAAACTTTTTTTTTGTTTGCTTTTTTTTTTTTTGTTTGCGCCGCGCTTCCCAATTCCTGGGTCCCCCCTTTTTCGGAAACCATGGATGAAAACCCTTTTTTTTGGGTGTTTGGAAACGCCCGTGGTGGAAGATGGGTTTGGTTGGTTGAAGACCCTATATTGCCGGAAAGTTTTGGGGAAAAAGATCCTGTTTCGAATTTTCGAAGTTGATTTCGATGCTTTTTGCCCCCCCACCCCCGGGTGAGGGTGGTCCCCCCCCCCCCCCCCCCCCCCACATGTACGCGGGGGTTTTTTTGTTAGTGATGTTTTTGGAAAGAAAGAAGATTTGATTGATCCTCCACGGCGGGCGCCCCGGGAAAAATCCTTAAAGCGCCTTCCGTTCGGGATTGAAAGGAAGTTTTGGGTTTCCCCTGTCCCCCCCCTGCGGGGTGGGCCCACCCAATGTAAACTCCGGCAAAGGAGAAAGACACCGAAATTGCCCCCGGCCCGCCGTTGGAAAGGAACATAGGCAATATGTTAAGGGGGGGAAATGCAAATTTTGGACTTCCCCGATTTTCCCGAAGGTTTGTTTTTTCCACGCACAAAATTCAACCTCCAAAGTTTTTTTCGTAATTAAAAGGAAAATTTATTTATAATTGTTTGAACCATGAGCTCGGGAAATCTGAAGTTTTTTTTAATCGAAACCCTGTCTCATTCGCTTACAGTACTGTGCCAGGGGTCTCTTATAAATTTCTAAAACTTTTTAAACTGAAGGTTTGAGACCCTGGAATGTTACTTAACTCAAAATGGGAAATTGGTCAGAACCGGATAGGAAGGTTGATTCAAGAATGACGCTTCAGATTCCCTGAGCACATAGCTCAAAACTGCTTATAATTTTTCCTAAATCGGTACAGTAATCTCCGAGATACAGACGCTCAAAACAGTGCTGCGAACTTTATATCTAATAAGTAAAATCATGTTTTTAATCAGTTTTGCGCATTTTTATTGATGCGTTTAAAAGGAATTTTATTGTGTTATTTAAATTATTCAATAGGTAAATTAATTTTAGGCAAGAAGAATTTATGGATCGCTCAGGAAATCAGCACCAGGCAAAAGTGAGCCGTAACGAGACTGAACAATTGCAGACGGTGGCGCAGCTGGAAGCGCAAGTTGCGCACAAAAAGGAGATGGAGTTTCAGGACATTTCAAAGAGGTATTTTTTTAAATCGTCTGTTCTCGTTCTAATATATTAAGGGGTTGTAATTATGCAAATTGTAAAAAAGTTTGTTCTCTTTATTTGGTAATTTTTTTTTATCATTTTTGAGATGGCTTAGGGTGAGCTTTACACGATTAAAACTTTAGTAAGGCAATTTTGTATTATTTCCCTATAATGTCTACTTTTTAAGAGTTTTTTTTTCTCCAGCTTTCCACCCCAATCGGAAATGAGACACAACGCGGTTTCCTCCACTCCCACCCCGACCTGACCCCCCTGTTCCCTCTATATACATACCCTGCCTCACCAATTTCATTCCCACTCTCATCCGTATTTTCCCCTAATCTTTCCCCCCCCCCCCCCTTTATCATCCCACAATGTCTACACTTTCATTCACCAAGTTCCATCGTATCGTAACTTCCTTTCACATCCTCCAACCCTCAATCTTTCTTGCGACCCTCAGTTTCTTCAGTCCTTTCCCGCACCGTCCACCTCACCCGCCCTATACCTCTACACCACCAAACTATCCCGTTCTCACCCCTCCTCCCATGCCTTCCCTTCTAATTTTCCCAGACCCTCCTGGTTTTTTACTTTGGCCTCCTCTTTCGCTATTATTTCATTATCTCGTAACCTCCTCCCCTCTTTTTTTTTTTTTTCGTTTTCGCTACCCTTTTACCAGTCCCGCCCATTTTCTTTATTTTCTTTCCCCTACCTCTAATTCGTCAACACTTCTCTCCGTTCCTACTTTCCTATCCCCATTGCCTATTCCGCCCTCCGATTCCGCCCGCCTCGTTCCGGACTACATTAACTGCCTCCGCCCTTTCCATCCCCACCACCCTCCTGTCTAACCCTACCCACCTCATCCTCCACATCCCCTTATCATCTCTCCAAGTGCGCTCCTTCACCCCTCATTATCTCTATTCCCTTCCGCATTCCCTACCATTCCCCACCTCTACCATCCCACCCAGCTTCCCCCCCTTATTTCACCCTACTCTCCCTTATCCCGTCCCCGCTATCCTACCCTACCGCCTTTCTCACCCCTCCCGCCCGCTATCCCCTCTTCCTCTTTTGTACGCATTCCCCTATTCATCATTTTTCCTCCCACCACCCCACACCCTCCATGTCTGGCTTCCCCCTTAGTTTACTTTTCCTCAACTGCAATCCCCCCAACCCTTCATCCACCAATCCCTCTCCTCTTTCCCCCACCGTTCTTCCCCCTTTTCTGCTATTTACGTACCCCATCTAGCTGTGCAAACCCACCCCCTACCCCTTTCATCCCTTCCGCATTTTCCTCCCTCCTTTCCCCCCTTACCCGCCTTATGTTCTCCCCTCCTTCGCCTTACATCTCTCCCACTCTCTTTTCCTCCACCTTACCCCTTCATCCAACGCCTCTTCCATATACCATGCCCGCGCTCTCCCCCCCCTCATTACTCCTCATCTTCTTCTGTATCCCTTCCCCCTACCTCACCCCCTCAACTCCTCACATTAATTATTAACCCTTTTCTTACGATATCTACGTTTCTCACCCCGCTTCCGCCCTGATCCCCCCAGAAGCGTCATTCACTCCGTATTTCATTCGCCCCCTTTCCCCTCTATCCCGACCCCCCTCAGCCAACCCATACTAGCCCACATTATCCCTCCCTTTACTTGATCCAATTCCCTTCACCACCCTCCTACGCCACGCACGTCCTCCATCACCTACCGCTATCTCTTTATTTATCCTACAACCCTCCTCTTAATCCCATTACCCTTGCCCCTTGCCTTTATCCTACCTCACGATCTCGATGAAGCGATCAAGAGGCGACCGCGACTTAAGCGAGATGCGCCGCGAGTATGACGCGGAGAAGGCCGAGCTGTTGCGCAAGTCGAAATTGTTGAATGCGGCTGAAGCAGCTCAGGCAAAGTTGGCGGCGACAATCGGTGAGCTGCAAACGGAGGTGAAGGCTCTCCGAAGCAAGGTGGACTTTTTGGAGATGGAACGAGACAACTTGCAGGGTCAAAGCGACAGCCAGTCACACTTGCACAACTCGCAAGTGCAGGCGCTGGAAGCGGTAATATTTGTGGAGTTTTTAAGTCAACTTTCACTTCCTGAGATTGAGTTGATTAGTCTGGTATTAAGGCTGATTGCTAAAAATTTACAATTTTTTTCTAATTTTATATTTTTCAGAAAAAAATCGGATATTATTGAATTAGTGTGTTTAGGTCCTCGAATCGGTAACGAAGGAAAAGGAGACCACCAAGGAGCACTACGAGAAGTTGTTAGAGCAGGAGCGAGAGCTGGCGGAGGAGCGCGAATATTCCATCAAAAAGGAGTTTTCCGCAAAGTTAAACGAGTTGGAGGATCAGTACAATGCGCTTCGAGAGCACATTGAGCAGAGTGACTCGTTTGGCCCCGAGAATGTGGTATAATTTTTGACTTTTTTAAAATTCTTTATTTTTTTTTTCTTTTGAAAAACTTTTTTGCAGGCGGCTAATAATATTAAAATTTTGTGTTTTTAAAGTGCTGCAAAAATATAGATTTTTAAATTTGTTATAATTTATTGATTTTTAATTTAAATTTAATATGAGTTTAAAGAATTAAAATCTATATAATAACACTTTTTATTGATTGTATAATCACATTTGGAGTAGTTGCAGTAATTAAATTTCAGAAGCTTTGGGAAGAGATTGAATGTTTACGATCCGAGAAGAGTTCTTTGGAGGACGAGGTGTGTGTGTTGCGCAATCAACTTAACCAGAAACAGGTTTTTGCTTTCTATCAATTTTTGAATTATTTATGGATTTTTACATTTTTTCAACTTTTTAATATATTAGATACACACATTTCTGAATTAAATTTTAGAATTTTGAGGCCGGCGATCTATCACTGGACAATATTATCGAGCTACTCAAAGCGATCGACATTGTTAAACGAAAGGTTCAGCGTTACACGGCGAGCAGTAGTAGTCGAAATAGTAGCTCGAGGGCTAGCCAGGTGTCAGATGACTTGTCGTCTACGATTGCCACGCTGAGAGGCGGGAACGCGTCTTTGTCGCTGGCGGAAGAGTCAGTTGTGTCATTGGACGAGCCGGTTCAGGATGATAGCGAAAAAGTCGAGTGCGGTAAGGGTAATGACGATGACGGTGAAGCAATCGCTTTAGTACAGCCACAACGACAACATGCGCAGCAGTCGTCTGATTTGAAAGCGATCCTGAAGCGGGTAAGGGTTTCCGTCAAGTGATTTTTTTAGCTTAATGGTCAAACTTTATGATGGTAAAATATTTGGTTTCAGAACAATAGTAAAGAAAGCACTAAATAAAAATACGATAGCGGTTTAATTTAGCTACACAATTAGTTCTTTACAGACATGCATGTAGAGAACAAATTTTACTTTGCATGGTTATTATTTGTTAAGACTTTGCGAGAAGCTGTAATTGTTTTATGGTTAACAGATTCAAGACTTGGAGAGGAGCGTGGACGAGTTGATTGCGGAGAAGAATGACGCGTGCACAAAGGTGGAGCAACTCGGCGAAGAGAATCGCGCTCTCGTTGACAAACTCGAACACGTTAAGGCATTGAATGCCGCTAATCAACTCTTGGATGCAGGCGCGTCATCGATTGAATCGGCTGAGCTGCAGAAGGCGCTACAGGATTATCGGCTGCGTGTAGCGGAACTGGAGCGGGAAACGGTTGCGGCAAAAGGTATATTGTTGAATAATTTTTAAAAAATGACTTGTCAAACAAAAAGACACAGCAAGAAAGCTTAAAGAATAAAGACTTATGTGAATTAAACTTTACTAAATTTAGTTATTTCGTATTAAAATGTTTAAGGTTTTAAATTATAATATGTTAGAATAAAGATATTTTTTATTGCATTTGTTGCTTTTTTCGATGAATGCTTTAGTTAAACTATTTTTCAGCCTTTTATGAAGAACAACTCGTGAAGAAGTGCGCGGAAACCGAACGCAATTTGTTGGACAAATTCGTTGATGAACGAAATATGTTGAGCATGGAGGTCATGTTTTGTTTATTCTAAAGTCCCCATAATATAAATGATATGTTAACAAATTTACAGATTGAGTAATTCTTCAAAAATAAGAGCAGCAAAATAGAGAATATGATAGATGGAAAAAAAATAAAGTACTAAAAATAAAATGGCACGAGGTTTTATATTATTTCTTTAACATTTAATTTTGTATTTTAGATTGATCAGCTGAAGGCTCGACTTTGTAAGCAAGAAATGAATAATACCACTGCTATTGAGGAATTAAGGGCGGAAATATCGTCGCTCAGCAAAGAAAAACGTGGCTTGGAAAATTGCTTATGAAGAAAAAAGCAAAGAATTTCTTTTGTTTAAACAGTCAACAGAGGATGACAAACGGTTTATGAGGCCATTTTTTCTAATCGGGTTTAAACTGTTTCATTTTTGTAGGAAACGTGAGGAGGAGTTGGCGTTGGCCATTGAACAGAAAATTGGAAACCTGAACAAGGAGCACGAGAAAACCATTGATTTTATTCGTCAGCACGAGTCGGAGCTAAGAGCTGAGCTGAAAGAGCTAAGGGCTCGACTTTCGGAGAGGTTAAAATAACTCTAATAGGGTTCACGATTTAAGGCAAATTTTGAATTTAGTTAATTTTGCTATTTTTGTAATATAATATTTTTCAGTTATATTTTTTAAATTGTGGTTTTGTGGCTTACATACAATCGTGTATTATTGACTCAAAAGGAAAGGAATTATATTTGTCTTGAAATTAAAATAATCTATAATATTTTGGTTATGAATTTTCAAAAGAAAAAATGTGAAAAAATGAAAAGAAATTACGTTTTTTTTATTTGAAAGCTCAAAGATAGATTTAAACGTACGTAATACTTTACAGAAAAAAAGAATCGAAGCCCGAGCAATGCGAAATCGAAACTCAGACATGCTTTGAAGAGCGTGAAACGAAGCCATCGGAGGGTAATGAAGTGGAAGAATTGCGAAGGAAGATGAGACAATTACGAAGCGACATTGAGGTAGCAAAAGTTTCACTTCATGAAATTTGTTTTGAGAAATTTTTTTGGAAACAGGACAAATTATATTGTTCGAATACTGGTTTAATTATTGAGTTAAAGTATGTAAGTAAGTTAATTGTGCGTCTTATTGTATAAAGATGTTGATGAATTTGGCTTTGTTTAATTTGAATTGAGTTTAAATTCTTTTGCAGAAAAAAGATCAATTGATTGCCGAATTGCGTGAGAGAATCGCGCAGGACAAGGAGGAGGAAGATCGAAGCGAGGAGAAGTCCCAATACGATACCGCCTCCTCCGCGGAGGACAATTCCTCATCGCCGAGTGGACGAGAGGATGACACGCCGGCGGAAGTGGAATACGGTAATACCGGTGTGACAAAGGATGCCATGTCACCGTCTTCACCACCTGACAATGACCATTCGTGGGGAGTTCGACAAGCTTTACCGCCACCGGAAAAGGTGCGAAAAGATCGATCGGTATGTAAATGATTTTAAAAAAATTTATTTTTGAAAAGATTTCTTTAAGGTGTATTTGAAAGCACTAGTCTATGAAATCAGAGCGAATGCATTTTTAAAGAGCCAAGAATGGTCTTAATGGCAGAATTTTGGAAATGCTTGTTTTCTAGCAAAGTATGGGCTCTAGTTTCGAGCACATGGCGGTCTGCCAGAAGGCGGCCAGCCGCTTTCGCAGTCTTGTCTCACAGATGAATCAGGATAAGCGAGAAAGGACTTCAGGCGTCGGTAAGGAAGGCGCCAAATCGTCAAAACTCTATTACAAGTATAAATCGACGGCCTCATCGAGTGGTGGTGGTGGCAGTTGGGTTTCAACCACCACCACTACTACCACTCGCACCAAATCGCCCAATCTGTTGACACAACTGCGCGCCAACAGTCCGCTGGCAAAGCCGAAATATGACGAGCTGTTATCGACGGAGATGCCCAACTCCGTTGGTGTTGGTGGCCCTTCGTCATCCACCTCTTCCTCGAAGTATTACAATATGTTGGTTTATTGAGATTTACGCAAAATTAACGACGGTTTGCCTATAAAAAATCCTTAGTACTGTACAGAAATTATGAAAAACTATCATATTAGATCAAGAGCTCTAGCTTACCAAGTTTTTAAACTTCTAAGACTTGATATTTGTAGTTCTCGGGAGTGCGATCATTGGTTGTAAAAATTGTGTTTTTGTGCTTATTTTTGAGTCTGCAAGTCTTTTATTTGTATAACACAAATAACTTTCTAGGGCCTTGCTCTCGCCTTCAGAAGTCGAGATACGTCGCCGAATCTCACCCTCTCGTCAGATTTTCTTCAACAAGAACGGTGCGGAAAAACGACCGGCGTGGAAGTTTTGACCCGTTTTTACAGGGAGATTCGCGAAATACCCACACACAAATTCATTTATTGCATAAAATTTTCAATAAATAATTTATTTTTCATTGCAATTTACATAAAAATGTTTATCATTATTTAACATTTTAAAAGCTTTTTGTTGATCCATTAAATTTAATATTTTAATTTAAGGAATGTTTAATTTCAAGAGAAATCGTTGAAATTGTAAATGAAATTAAATGTTTAAGAAATAAACAATTTTAAGAAAAAAATCATCGCAAAAAATTGTAAAAAATTATCTCCGCGTGGAATCGCGGAAAAGAGAAGTCGTATTTAATGAATGGCTTGAATATAGGGCATCCCTATAAAATGGATTTTTTTTGCACACGGAAAATGAAGGATCGCCGAGAGGATAACTGTTACATAACAATAAGCCACGGTTGTTGAGATAGTAAACAATTTTTTTCCCATATTTTCCCGAAATGGAAATGCAAAAGAATTCGGAATTTTTGAGGTGAATTGTTGCTGATGACGACTCTAAGTTATTCTAAGGAAATTTTTAAGCGAAAAATTAAATTCCACCCCCCAACTAGGATGGGATATGTCTGTGACGTTGAACGGATCATATGAGGAGAGTCTTCGTTGAAAGCAAAGCGAAAATTTTCAACGAAGTGAATGTTTAGTTGGGATCAATAAGAGCAGTAGATCACTCCTAACTAGTTGATTCAAAAGACATCTCCTAAAACATTACTCACAGCCATACTGAAACTAAATTTCACTACTTTAGGGCTTAATGAATTTTGGTAAAGAAAAAGCTTCCCTCTGTTGTAATCTTTCCTTTTTTATATCGTATTTTCGTAACAAAAATGCATTTAAAAACATTTTTATATTCTCTAGAGAGAGAAGAAAAGTAAGTTAGTGTTTATAATAGTCTAAGGACATTATTAAAAAGTAAAATGACATTTTTAAACTTTTTCTGCATTTTGCTCGGTCTTGTAAGGAATACGTGCAATTTTTTAAATTTTATGTTTCAGAGGACACAATGATTGGTTGCCGTCCCGAATTCTACATTCGTCTTCTAATAGCCTTCGTTGTGCTTAGGATATCAAACGGAGAGTCAGGTTAGAAACCAAGTAAATCTTGTATTTTAGTTTTTGCAAGTTGTTTTTAAAGTGAAAGGGTTTAAAGAAAAAATATTAAGAATCTTGAGCTCATTGGAAAACTTAGAAGGTACGTGTAGATTTGATGTTTAAAAAATCATTCATTTCAGTGGAAGACGACGATGTGGATCAGTATTTCGGCGTTCCTCTGGGTGCGCTACATTTTAGCTCGGACGGCACCAGTGCGGAGGTTTATGCGGCAGACGAGTTTACCATCATTTTCAACCATTTCAATCACAATCCTCGACAACGTGGATGTAGGCTCAGCAGCAGTCCTTTCCATATGATTAAATTTTCTGCATTTTGAAATTATTTCATATTTGTTAATTTTCTTTTAATAAGAAAAAAATGCAAAGTAGCTCTCATGCGCTTTGATCAAAGATGTAAGGAGATTTTAAGGCACAGCCATGATGCTCGGTCCTGCTCGTCGCGAGGACGTGGAGGACGTGGTCGTGGGGCACGGTCTCCTACTTGCTCCTGCCCATCCGCCGGTGAAAGCGCGACTTCGCTTACGCCGGCAGGCCACCGTCAGCTCTGATCCGCGAATGGAGCAGTTCCGCTCCTGGCCGGTGGAGTTCGACCATTTGCTGATGGCGCCTGAAGAACAATCTACCGCCACTCACTTCGGCATGAAACCGGGAGGTGATGGCTCGGCTCCGTCCGCTGCACAATCCGCGGCGATGAGCGGCAAGGTACGCATACAACGGATCAACGCGCCACGGAACGCTACCAAAACCACGACATCAACGTTTGTAGTTTCTATACACAATTTAAATTAAAAATAATTTTTATTTTTTATTCGTTTTTGAAGCTATAATGCGGAACATAAAGAAATTTTATGGCGCATAAACCTTGCGATTTTTACTAACACTGAGGTCAGTCTTATTTTCTTGTTTCTTGCGTCACTTTGTATCCTTGTTTAAGCTGAAAGCTTTTACACATTAATTTCACATGCATACGTGCTTGATCATATATTACATATGTTAATTTATTTAAAAAAATTGTAATAATTGTCATATTTGTTAGCTTGACCACCAACTTAAAAAACTGAGGTTTGGATATTTTTTTAGCACCACAACCACCACAGTTGGCACTACATTCGCTTCGACTCTCTCGCCTTCACCGTCAACCGCCACGACCACCACCATTTTGAGTACATTATTAACCACTTCATCACCAGAAACTTCCACCACACCGTCTCCACAAGAGGTGGAGGAAGTGAAGAAGCCTCAACAGCCACTGATTTTGTTTGGGTATGTCTTCATAAGAGTTGAACTTTTATTTGAAAGCCAAAGAGTGAGCTAAGTTTGCTTTGTTGGTTTTTTATAGGACGGACAATTGCTAAACTATGTTTTGAATGTTTTAATCTTCAAATGCATTTTTAGCTCCAAAACGCCAGCAACGAAACAGTCGGTCAATCCAAGTGGCGTCTTGCAACAGTCGGGCGTTGTGGTTACGAGTTCCGGAGAAACATTCTCCGTTGCCGAAAACGACAACCGACGGCCGACCATTCATATCCAACAGAGCGACGATGTTACCGCTGACTATCAAGACGACGACTTTGTGCGACGAGCTCCGGCTCGAAGCGGTTCGAAATTTTGCTTTATGTTCACTTTGCGATGAACAGAGAATGGCAGAATTCCAATTTTTTTTAAATTTTTATTTCTTGTAATGAATTTTATTTGGCTTCTTTAGACTTTGGCGATCAAGAAGCTAAAGATTTTCCGCCGAGCGCCCCACCGTCGCCCACCACTGGACGTGCCGTCAGCACGTCCTCGTTCCGCGGCTCTACCACTCCGCGTTCCTTCTGGTTCATTCGGATCCGCGCGAGGAGCGCCGCCAACGGTTGCTGGCATTAAGGCGCAAAGTGGCACCCGAAGAGATGACTACTACAACCACCACCACCCAGTCGCCGACACTTCATCCAGAGTTTGCGCGCTTTGAGCTGCCGACGGTCAACGACAAGTTGGCCACGTTTTCGTTGACAAACGGCGCGAAAATCAATCAGTACAAATGGATCGGCATCTATAACCAATGCACAAAGGTGTGTTGTGAAAACATTTTTCACGGGTTTATTTATATAAGTTGTTTTGGCTTTGAGGTTGACTTCTTAATTCCATTGCATTTTCATTGTTTAAAAACGTTGTTGGCGTGTTTGGTATTAAACACTTGGAAATAAAAAAAAAGAATTTTACACTTTGATTAAAAAAGTAAAAAATTATTATAAAAACAAAACGGAAAACGAGATTGGTCACGTAAATATTATAAAATTTCAATTTTTTTTTGAAAATTTTGCAGGTAATTGAGCGGAATCCTGAACACAGATTTTGCATTATAGAAGCACATCCCACTGGTCTCTCTCCGCGACATCGATCCTCCGCGTGAGGAGAAGATTATGCCACTCAGCGGCTGGGCGCACAACATTACCTCGTATCGGGTTCACATCCTCAACTGTAACACCATCCTCATACCCGGCTTTACTTACGACAGCAATAGTGCACAGCCGAGTGAGTTACACTGATCATGAACTTATTAGAGATAGTTATGCTAGGTGGCTCAGAAGGGCTTAATTTATAAATAAAATTTGAGGAGATTACACGTGAATGCGTTCAAATTTAATGACCATTAAACTTTTATAAAAATTTAGTAATAAAAGTGGTGGGCGGAAGATATTTTTATGTAAACTGCATTTAATTTTACAAAGGATCGAACTTATATAATAAAAATTACTGGCTTCTTATAGTATTAAACTTAATCTTAAACTGACATTTATTGTTTAATAAGCAGTTTAACCTTAAAGAAGTCATTTATACGAGAACATCGTTTTATAGCAGCAAATTCAGTTCCCTCGTCCATGTTGATTTTACTGTTTTGTAGACACGTTCTTCTTTGTCGGCACCGGAGAGTTCCCTCACAACATTGAGCGTCAAATGAAGGCGACTATTGTCGGAACGGAGAAGTGAGCGCTTCTGTTTTTTACAAGTTTTCCGCGATGGAAGCAAAATATTTTAAGTATTATGGGAAGAAAAGCCAGAGAAGGACGACTCATTGGGGAATCCTGAACAAAGAAAAAATTTCTTCTTGAACAAACATAAGTTTTGACACTTTAAAACTGTTTTTGCGAAACCAGTTTTGCGAACGAAACACAGTAATGAGTAGTTAAGCAGGGGATCGAGCGCACCGTATTGTTAGACAAATTGTGCATCGAGCCAATTATGTTTTCAGGGACGAGCCGCTGCGTACCTATAGCGGCGAGGATGTGCTGTTGCGGCTACCGCGTGGTTTCCGCACCTTCGACGTCGATTTCATCTCCGTCTACAACGTGGATGAGCAGAAGTCATACGCGCACGTCATTCTGCCGAGTCTACTCGTGCCGCCGTGCGCGGAAGACTAAAGAATTATTTCCATAATACCCAATAAAATTCATCCAAAATTAATTAATCGACAGGTCTTCTCACCTCTACTTTTTAATCCTTTCTAAGGCTTTAAAAGAGTAAAATCATGATCCTAAGGTATAGAAATTCGTTTGTCCTATTCAGATGTTAAAATTTCAAAGAGCGAAAAGGGTTAAACAACCATTTAAAGTTGCTTGCAAAGTCTCACCTCTCAACATTATTCTCTTAATTTTTTAATAATTGTCGCTTGTTATTCGTTGGAAAGAACCAAATAAATTTTATTATATATTTAATATGTCATAAGTTTGTGTGGATAGGCCGCATTGATTCTTTTTCAGCTCTCCTTTATTGAATATAACTGGAAAATATGGACTAGATATTTTTGTCGGAAGAAGAGCGAGCCTGTCAAACTTTCCATAATACCGCTTCTCGTCCGGCTACATCCTTGCGCTCAAAAGATTAGTCGACTTTTTTGCTTCGACGCATAATATTTGACGGCCAATAAAGTGATTTTGCGGTTGAATACAGGTGTCTTGAAATTACGATCCACAGCCACAAATTCACCACCAACCCGGCCCCAACCGTTAGCAGTCCCACCATCAGCACGTCCGCATTGTAGTACGGCAACAGGCCCATCTCGTCCACCAGCGGCGGATTCAACTCGTTAAGGTCTGGATATTCGGCCGCAAACTCTACCCATCGCACTAGCTTCTCGGCCGGCGAAAACGGAACCGACCGTACTTTGTGGCGCACCAACCTCGCGTTTTCCGCAAAACGTCGATCGTGGAGCACCTTTCGCAACGCTTCCGCCAAATACCGAGTGGCCAATTCCGTGTCAGCCTTTAGCTTGGACACGTCAAACACCACACCCATCTGCTTCCGGCCCAAAATTGCGGCGTTCAAGAACTGGTCACCGAGTAATGGCATTCCGACAATCGGAACGCCGGCGCTGGCCGCCTCGTTGGCGCTGTTCAGACCGCAGTGGGTGACAAAGAGTCGCGTACGCGGATGGGCTAAATAATGATTTAGAGTTGATTCCTTCTAAATTAATTTTTTGTACTATTAAATTGTCACTGCCCGGTCAGATGCACATTTTTTAATGGAAACATTGAAAGAGTCAAAAATAAAAGCAGCAACATAGAGAATAGGATGGTTGGAAAAAGAAAATAGCACTAAAAATGAAATCTTAAATTTGCTAATCCAATCCGCCCACCACTTACCAAGAATGACCTTCTGATCAGCCCACTCCACTAAGTGAACGTTGGCCGGCAAAGTGAGGTTGCTGTCCTGAAGGTCCAGCTTCCAAATCACCTCATACGTGGGAAATTGTGCAAACGCCTTCAAGAACACGTCAATTACGGTCGGCGGAATAGAGGAGCTGTGAAAGAAGGTGCCAAACGAAAGGTATATCACTCCGCTGATTGAGTTGTCGAAGATAGACTCGATTTGCTAAGCAAATAACAAGAGTTTTAAGTTAAAGATGTTTTGGGAATTGTTTAATCCAAAAAGTCAATAAATTCAGACATTCAATAAATTCAAACAAACACGCTCTCACTACGTCCATTTAGTATCATACAAAAAATTACATTTTAAAACTCTTAAACAATAAATAAACTCCACAATGTAGACTCGTGGAAATGCTATAATTTAATATTGGTAATCAATATTTTTTAAAAATTACAAAATTGAGGTATAAAAATTTCCGCTTTAAATAAATTGGCATATTAGAGAAAAAAGTACCGGAGACAAGGTGGCGTCTTGCTTCGTCAGTGTCACAATCCCGCCAATGTACACCACTTTGGGAGTAATGGCACGGGGTAACGAGAAGAATTCATTGGAATTCGCCAATAAAAGTGAATGGTTGCGAAGCACTTCCATCAATGGTGGGAAATCCTCTCCGAACTGCTTATTGAACACCAGTTGCATCTGGAAAAGGATAAAAATAATAAGCAAAAAGGTATTGGTTCAGTTAAATTTCTTTGAAATAAAATGAAATTTCCTCGTCCGATCAAAAAAATCATTTTGCCATTCCAAAAAAGGTAAGCTTTTTGAAATAAATTTCACCTCTGCCAGATGCTGACGAAGGTAGTACCACTCTCGAATTCCATAGTATATGTTTTGTGCGCGTTCGACAAACGTCAACTCACCCGTTTGTATGCTGGCGCTTTGAGTGTAAAAGTCTGAGAAGAAAAATATTATTTAAAATTTTAAATAAAAACACACAATGCTTTGTTAGCTTAACAAGGAAACGCAGAACAAGAATCTAAAGTTAGTCGTTAACTATAACTGTATCAATGCTTTCCTAAGAGATTCTAAAACTTACTAATGCTTTCCTTCAAAGATTCTTAAAATCTTTTAAAACTTTACAGTAACCACTAGACACCCAAAAACCAATGGCAAGCAGCAAAAAAAAAATTTCCGTCCTAACAAAACTAACAAAACGTTGCACAAAAGTTGATCAAATCAATAAATCAAGCATATCCAAAAAAGCCTACTAAAATCATAGCTGGAAAACGACGGAATGCCAAATGGATGAAGGTTCTCCCAGTGAACGGTCAATGCAGACGCCATCACCTTTGTGGGAATGCCAATGTGATGAAAGAGCCCGGATATGCAGTGATCATAGTATTCCGCAATCCCAACATCGTACTTCTCCGCCTTCAATTGCTCTAGTAGCACATTGTTCTTGGTCACGCCTGAATATTAATTATACATTTAGATTAAATTTAGATTCAATAATTTAAAAATATTTCTTGAAAACGATGAATAAAATGAAACCTTTACAAAACTCGAGCAACAGCGGGTAGAAGGTGTCGAAAATACTCATCAATCCGGTTATTCCGTTCAGAGACTGAATGTCCTTCACATCGTTGATGTCGCCAAAGTCGTCTATTGGATCGTGACGATAAATCTTGTGAACCAACTTACTGCCGGTGTAGTTGCCCACTTTACGGTTAGTGCTGAAGTACAGGAAGTGCTGTAAAAAAAAAAGAATCCAGTTTAATGAAAACAGTATTTTTTCTTATTGTGCCCCATGAGGCTCTATTTTGCAAAGTTATCAAATTTGCAAAACAAAAAGGTTTATAATAAAATATTACACTACATACTACAAAAAACACTAATTAGTTGCTCAAAAAATCATGACATTACTTAAAATTCCATTCTCTTCATCTTGCTCCAAATCCACAACATTGATTAAATCCTCGACTAATTCACTTGTCTCCTTGCATTTTTCAGAATTTCTAGACCTTCAGGTATTGGTATGCTTTAGCCACTTAAACATTATCCACCCCTTGGTTGCGGTCAACGCGGAACTTAGTGCTAGCACTGTGAATTAGCGTCTTTTTTGCATGTTCGATTACTTCAAGTTTAAAGCTGAGGGAAGAGATGATCCGCTCGCAGAAGATTTGACATCCGACTCCGTACCACTCATTCTCAACAAATAACAGCACCTCAATTAGAGAGAACACGGTAGGCAATATAAAGAAGACATTATTTAACTTTTTTTTTGTTAGTTTTAAAATATGTAAAAAATATTTTCCACAATTTCTACAACTAATGTCTATGGAAGTATTCTGCAAAAAATATGAAAAAGCCCAGCAATTTAAAAACATTTTAACACGACACAAAATTAACGTAAAAGATAAATTGGAAAACACTTAATCATGTAACTCAAACTCCTGTAAAAATTTCAAAATTTAACGCAATTTAACGCAAAGAAAATTGTCAAAGAATTAATTTAAAAAATTGCGTGATCTTACGTATTGTTTAAAACCTATTTTATTTTTTTTTTACTTTTTTGTTTTTATTATTCATTATATTATTATAAGACCACTTTCAACGAATCATTAATGATTCACATTATATTAAGAAACTCATTAAAATCTGACGAATTGAACTTTTCATTTGTAAGTTTCGACTAGGCAAAATAAGGTCTTTTTCACATTTTAGTCAAAATTCAAATCAACACAATTCTTTGATCATACCACTTCATGTCCTGCAGCGATCAATTCGTCCGCTATTCGCCCCATAAACTGTGAATGACTCCACCCTCGGGCCGGATTGTTGATAAGGATTTTCAGTTTCCGCTTTTCGTGTGTGTTAATTTCTTTCGACGCGGCTAACGAAATGACGCAATAGTACGAAACCAATAAAAACGGAACACTCCATCGGCCGACGACCATCTCCCTTTTATTTTTACCGCTAATTATTTAAACAGATAAGTGAACTTGTTACACATCGAAACAATCTCTCAATTCAAAAAGAAATTCCGCATAAATGAACTAGTTTTACAACTTAAATACGCTTCCGTAAAAACCTGAAAATATAATATTATTATTATATTATGATTAACTTTTACATTTTCTAAATATATACTCTTCTTCTGTCTAATATTCTTTAATTTGAGCTCATTCATAGAGCAAAGAAAGTTCGTTGTCAATTGCGTTTTCAATTGCGAAGTATAAAATTTATAAAATAAAATATTGAAAAGAAATATTTTCGACATTTTTATGAGTCCAAACAAACCAAATAAATAATAATACTTTTGTTCTACATTAATTTTGAGTAAAAATTATATTTGACCATTTTTGCTTCTGAGGAAAGAAATTTAATTATTATTTTAAAAAAGTAAGATTAAATACGTTTTACAAATGTAAAATTGGAATACTCGTCGGGGATACGAGAGAGGGAATCCTGTGGTTTTGATGCAAAACTGCCACCTCGTAACATCTCTGATACAATCCCTGGATGACGAGGGTGATCATTTCAAAGTAGAACAATCGGTGAAGAGAGTTACATATATGGATTCGATCTGACTTAGAATTATTTTTCATTTTTCTTATTTTTGTTGGATTTTAATGAAAGTGTTTAAGAAAATTTTCAGATAGTAGCTAAATTAATATTTGTAATCCCTTTTAAAGCAGTGATTAAAGGTTAAAAGGGGAGTTTAATTCATAGTAAAAAGGAAGTGAGTTATGAAACATGCAACATCTTTCATTGTTTGTTAGAAAAAACGAAAACAGTATCTTTATTAAAGCAGTTATTTAAAAAAGATTTAAAATTGTTTCAACTTATTTAATAAAGATACTGTAAACAATTTTTTAATCCTTTTTGGCTTAATCCTTTTATACATAAATATGATTTGCTCGATCATAACCTTTTTACCTTCCTTTAATTAGGCGGCGCCCAAAAACTTCTTAGGGGTTAAGTATTCAATCACTTCTACAAATTAAGAGAACCCCCCCCCCCTCCCCGTCAATATATCGAGAATATACGTAACTTTTTTCAAGTAAAAACATTTCCGTTACCCATTCTCCTAATGTGCCCCAAACGTTAATGCGGACACTCAATCATTCCTTTCAGGCTAAAACACCCAATATTCTATAAATTATCAACAGTGAGAAATGTCCTGTCGTCAAAACACAATTAAAACAAGACGTTTCTCACTTAACTAATTACTATATATTAAAATAGCGGAACTTTTACTGCTCTATATTGCGGAACTAATGTTCACATAAGATCAATGACGAGTCAATTATGTCCGATCTTGTTTGTAACTATAAAATATAGTCATGTCTTCATTCTTAACGTGTTTTTCCTGTGAACACCGGTGAGGAAGGGGGAAATGAGGAGATACTGAATGTTGCAAAAAATTTTAAAGAATGAAAACGCAAAGTTAAGAGCATTAGAAATTCAGAAAATACTATCTCCTATAACCAAACGGCTTAAAATTACAAAAAATAACAGACATTTCATTTACAGGTAATCTGATTTTTTAAACATTTTTCAGAGTAAATTTAAAACAAACATTATCCTACAAAATAAAAGCTCTTGAAAGTCGAGAATCGGTGTTTATTATCAAGTATCAATTTTTAGTTTTTGTGTGGGCAACAAATATCGGAAAATTTCCCCATATTTATTCGCCTAAACGCAATAGAATTGTTTTGAATGAAAACACTGAAACTTTAGGGTTCGTCTGGGAAAGTTGTCTATAATTCCATTACTACGCACTTAAGACATTGCGTATATGTGTTTCTCCTCTTTCAAGAAGTTTTACTTTAACATATCTTCCGTTTGTAAAATTTCAGTCATCAGGACACAGTGTAGATTAGTCTCAAATCAATTGTCCGCCACAACACAATAAAAACATTTTCGTGTAAGAAATACTGCCCATTAAATTGTAGGCTCATAAGGAAAAAACATTTTCCCTTGCTATAAATTTCCATTTTAAATTTACGGAACCCCTTGGATTAAATATTTAAACTTTTTAACCCGTTTTTAAAATTAAATTTTTAAAAGCTCTATTAATTATATATCTTAAAAAGATAAAATGTATTTTGAGGAAACATTAAGGAGTAAAATTGTTCTAAGTAAATTGTGGTTTTTTGAAAAAATTAATTTTGTATGTTGTTCCAAAAACAATTGATTAGAAACCTAAAATTTCTTTGTAGAAAATTTGATTTAAATCGGTTAAGTGGTTGTTTCTAAGATGAAAGTCACAAACCAGGCGTAAAATCTTTTACTAATGTATTTCTATTATATGCACAAATTTTATTACAAATTTATGTAGTTTTCGCTAATTTCATTGTTCAATTGGATTGCGAAGTCCACTTCAGCAATATAGAGAACTATTTTAACAAAGAACGCAAAATGCATTAACTGAAGAATGAAACATTACCGATATATCTGATGATGGAGAAACATTCAAAATGATCAATCGTTTGTAATCATCAAAATTGGGTTTGCGCTGCGCAATTTTTTTTTATTTTTAAAAGTGTCGGTGAAATATTTTGGCATTCTGTTTTGCGATTTTCTTTTGAGACGTATTAAAATTTTTTTTGTAAATATCGATTTCAACAATGATTGACTTTCATTTTCATCAATAACGGATTTTTTCGGTGCAACTTTTAAGAAAGTTGTACTCGTTTGTTTGAATTGCACTTACTTATTTAAGCAAAACTAAAATAATTTTATTGTTTTTAGTGGAGCTTCTTTCACACAATCAAGCATCCGGACCATCGATAATAGTTCATAAGAGAGGTTATTCTAAAATGAAATGGTTTACCCTGCTGCCGCTTGTTTGTGCAATAGTCATCGCTTCAGAAGAACATAGGCCTAAACGGAAGCTTAAAATTTTGGTCAACAATCCGGCGATAGGTTGGAGTCATTCGCAATTTATGGGCCGAATTTGCGACGAGTTGGTCATGGCCGGACACGAAGTGGTAATGTGAAAGCAAATTTTTAAATCAAAAGTTTCAGAAAAATACTGAATTTTAATTTTATAGTAGAAAATTTTCAAAAATTCGTATGATTTTTATGCGTTTTTGATCAATTTATTCTTAATTGTATAGTGTTTTGCTGTTTTTGAAGAATCAGGTAGATATTGGGAAAATTAATTTAAAGCAAAAGAATATTTTCATCATACTAACTTTTAGCATATTGCAAGTAACAAGTGCCATTAACTATAATAATTTCTTCTAAAGAAATTTCTGGCAGAATAGAGAGTTTGATGCTTTTAATTTTAAAAATATACTGTAATAAAATTTAAAAAGTAACACTTCATTTCAATCAAAGGGACCTACCTTCTAAAAAATTGAAGAGTAGGTTGAAATTTTTTTGTTTTGTGATTGTTTTGTATAGTTTGAGCTTCTAACATGTACGTTATTCAATTATAACATATGTTTTTACTTTTAATTTTTTAGCACATTCTCTTCTACAATCTCAACAGCAATGTAGGCAACTATACGGGAAGCAAACTGGTGACGAAGATTTATCGTCAACAACCAATGGATGTTGTAATTGACGATGACGAGGACAGCAGCTCGGCGCCGCAAGAACTTTCCTCCTCACAGCTCATTAAGCTGAAAGGCCAGGATATATTCTATGCCAACAATTTGATGAGCATATTCTATGACATGGTAGTTCGCAACTGTCGGAGTAAGCATTTTTCCTATTTTATAATGCTTGAAGTGGGGGGGTTCTCATAAACTCATAACAATTAGAGAATTTTTCGGCTAAGAACCTCAGAATTCGGAAAAAGGATAATTCAGAAATTGAAAAAAAAATTTTGCTTTGAAATCTTTTCAGGATTTTTTTAGATTAGGGAGTGTAGATTTAGAATTTGATATTTAATTTTTGGAATATTAATTTTTTGAGCAATTACCAATCTCAATTTTATAAATTGACTTGACTCATACATGACCAAGAGGGGGAAGTCAGGTCGATGGGGTTACGAAATATATATATATATATAATTGTGTATCCAAAATTTCAGCAAAATCCGTGCACTAGCCTTCGAGTTGTAGCTCTTCAAAATAGCTTGAAATGAGTTGATGTGAACTTTGGCTGAAAGGCTAGGATATATTGTATCCCAACATTTTTATTAGCGTTTTTGCGACATAATGGTTTACCGTGTAGGAGTAGGCTTTGTTTGGTTGTTGTTTTTTGTTTATTTCATATATTTTGTTTTTATTTGTTTAGAAATATTCTCACACAATAAAGACTTAAGAAGACCTAGTCATTCAAAAATCAAATTTTTTAGGATTGGTGGCGGATGATCGGCTACTTAGTCAGCTCAAAGCAGAACAGTATGATGTTGGCATAATGGAGTATTTTGATCGATGTATCCACGGAATATTTTACCACGTCGGCGTAAAAACGAAAATTCTTTCTTCTGCGGTTACTCTTAGCACAATTAATTTGGCGCCGTTTGGCGCGCCTTCGTTTAGCAGTTACAATATCAGTAAGTTTACTGTTTTAAGTTTAATTTTTTCAGATGTGAAGAAAAAATGTATTAAGAATATTTATCCTTTTAAAAATATTACAATATAAAATTTTCTTTCAGTAATAATAAATAATTTTAGATTTTAACACAATATGTACGGACAAGCGAACAGGGGAGTTAACGTTCTTTGAAAGGGCATACAACACGTACGAGGAGTACTATGAGTACTACGTGATACGAGGCAATGCAATCAAGGTAATTTTTGCATTTTATGTTAATTGGCTTTGTACAATTATGCTGATAAATTTTAAATTTGATTTTTATATTTAAAAGACTAATCCCGCATTAGTAAGGTTCATTCATGGTAAGACACATTTTCAATATTTCAGTTCATTAGAAAATCAGGAAATAAAAGTTACAAAAAATTAAGATATTTTTAGATGGGGTTCTCGTTATTCTTTATTGATTTAATCTTGCTTTCTTAGGAGAGATGAAAGCGAATGAATTTTACTTGCATTTAACGAAAATTATACATTCATGAATAAGATAATTTTTAAATTTATTTGCTTTGATACAGGAGATAGAAATGCATTTTTAATATAGTTATATTTTAAGATTTAATTTTTTTTTCGAAAAATATGTTTAAAATTGAAAAATTGCAGAAAATACAAGCGATGTTTGCGCGGAAGTTTGGTGCCGATTTCCCAAAGATTGCAGAACTTGAGCGTAATCAGTCGCTCCTGTTGGTGAACTCGAACGAGTTTTTCGCTCTTCCACGAGCCATCACACCGAAAGTGGTGTTCATCGGTGGAATTGTGAAGACGTTGGGTGACGCATCGTCGCTCAACAAGGTTTGCTTTGTCATTTGAAATTTTTGTTAAATTTTATAATTTTAATTTGGAAAAATATGCATTGTTTTGATCAAGTCAGTAGCAGAAATTTTTTTTGCAAGAAAAACCGTACCCAAGGCAAGTACAAAAAAATTTACCAAGAGGGATCTTTGATAAATTAGTTTTAAAAGCTATATCTCTGCTCAAAATCTTGTTTTATTTTATTAATACCAAATTTTATATTAAAAAAAGCTTATTTTTTAGAATAATATTTTTTGAAATTATTTGAACCATTACGGCAGTGAACATTTTAAAATATCTTTTGGGGAGGGGTTGGACGCCCAGTTTAGCTAGTTCGGGATGGGACTTGGGCTGTTTGAACCTTCTTGGCTAAGGGACTAGTTTTGATTTGCTCTTTTTGTCATTTCTAGGATCTTCGAGCGGTTTTTGATGCGTCGAAGCGTGGCATCATCCTCTTCTCGTTGGGCACAATGTTCGACTACGAAAGCATGAATCCTCACACTCGCAACGTTATTCTTCGTGCGTTTGAGCAGTTTCCGGAATACGACTTTGTGTGGAAGTTCCAAGACACGAAGAACAATGGCTCCTCATTGCCAAAAGTGCCGTCGAATGTCCATATGTTCAAATGGATCGACCAGAAAGTCGTGTTGGGTAATCACTTTTTTTGCTTTACGCTTTTGGCAAAATTTGATAAATTTTTTTGGAGTGGAGAATATATTAGTTAGACAAAGAATTTTTCTTTAATTTTTCCAAAATTTTAATTTTAAAGATTAGTTTATCCAAAAGTTTTCACTGATTTTTAAACTTTTGAAAGAAATGTTGATGCAAATGATGAAGATTCTAACAGCAAATTTGGGTTAAAAAATAGAATCACTTTAAAATTCCTTAAGATATTAATATTTTAGAACTTACATTTCTAATTGTGCATCTACAATGCATCTGTTTAAACACATTTCTTTCCGTGTTGCAGCTCACCCGCGAACACGGTTGTTCATCACACATTGTGGGCTAAACAGTGCTAATGAGGCGGTGGCGGCAGGCGTGCCTGTAGTCGGCATTCCATTGTTTGGCGATCAGTTCATGAATGCCGCGTTGTTAGGCCGCAAACGGGTCGGCGTCATAGTAGACATAGCGCGACTGATTGTCGGCGACCAAGAGGCCATTGACTTGCTAGCGTCAGCCATTGGCAAGGTGCTGAAGAATCGACAGTTTGTCGAGAACGCAGAACTATTAAAACGAAAGCTTCGTGCGGTTCCGTTTGAGCCCTCGGAACGTTTAGTGAAATGGGTGGAATTTGCAGTGGAGTTTCCGGACCTCAACGAGTTGAATTTACCGTCAGCGGACGAGATGGGTTGGTTGCGTTACTACAACGCGGACGTGTGGGCGGCGTTTGTAATGGTAGTTGTTGCGGTTACAGTTGGTGCCTTTCTGGTGGTGTGGAGCATATTAAGGGCGGCATTACGTTTTTTCGATTCCAATAGTGGTGAGAAAAAAGTGAAGCGGAGTTAGCAATATAATGATATCGCTATTTTTTATTTTTTAGTTTTTTATACTAGGCCGTAAAGACAAACAATTGATTTACACAATTTATAGGTTTTCGAATTTTTCAAGTATGTAAATAACTTTGATCATTAATTTCTATCCATTTTTCTTGGGCTTAAGGATATAAGTATATATTTTATTTTAGTTTTTTTTGAAAAATGCTAAACTTTAAAAGGCATAAAAAATTTTATAGTTTGCATTTTGCTAACTTTATAATAGAATTTCATTTCAACTTATATGTAGCTCCTTTGTGTTTCGCTAAATTTTCTTTTGCAAAAACGTTTTTTATGCGACTTATCCTAACTCTTTGCATACCTGTGGATTTTTTAAACATAAATGAAAGAATTAAAAGTAAGTTTTAAGTTTAAAAAATTAAGATATTCGTTGTAAAATTTCCTAACTGTTTTTGATTAAACAATTTCTTTTTTATTGAAACGATGAAAAATTATTCGAGCTTTTTACTTTTTATATATACTTTAATTTAGATCATGTATAATAACAATTTTTACTGTATGATGCCTTTTTGACAAATTGATACCTGTACAATAACTTTGTCCATCGTTAACATTTTCCATTGCTCAACAAAGACTTAATAAAAACACTTGAACATTGTTGCGTATTTTTACTGTAAGAAATTAGTTTTTGTGAATTTTTGAAAATTAAAAATATTTCGTATAACTTTTTTAGAGCACACCCTGTTCGGCTGATTTTTATGAATGGCCTGTAACAAAAGAAAAAATTAATTTAAAGTGTCATTCTTCATTATTCTTCTAGTTATTCAATTAAAAAGTATAAAAAATCGACTTTTGTTGTAATATTATTATTTTTGGATTCTATTATATGGTAGACATGGGCACATTGAGGGGCATCGGTCGACGCAACTGTGGCAGCCTATGGTCCTCAATCTAAAGTTTCAAGTGTGTCTGCCCTAACTTTTTTCGCAACGTTTCATCTTGTTGGCTAGCACCGCTCCGTTTTAGAGTGAAGTATATCCACAAATCCAAAGTTAAATTTATTTTTAAACAAAAAAAGTTAGTCATTTAATAAAAAATTTCATTTCGTTTTCCCCAATACCAACTTGCAAAAAATTCGACATAAAAATTATTTTACCCTTTTTTTTTGCTTTATTAGAATTTAGAGGAGAAAGGTAGATAGTGTTGAGGTCATATTTCACAGAATTTCACCAATCGTGGTTAAGTTTCTGCTACAGAGCCGCGGACGAGTTGCCGCGGTGAGTGTTCAGCTTCAGGGATGACTATTATCGGATGGAAGACTGCATGTTATCTGTACAACTCGTCCCAAGAAAAATGCGGAGGCTTATGGCCAAACGAACAAATTTGCAAGAATTTATTAAGCGAAAATCCAAAAACGTAAGCGTACAAATCATTTATCTGTTCGTCCAATAAAATTTATTTATATGATTATATTTTTCGAGCACTTAGAAACAATAAAAATTAATAAATTTTTCTTCAACGCAATACAAACAATTTTAAGATTGAACACAATTCATAAAAATAACAAACATGTTTCTTCTTCATTTTTTTGGTCTATTATGTTTATCGTGCTACTGTTAATTGCCCGATTTTCATCGGAAAACCTGGCTCAGCAATACGAAAGTGAAAGATCAATTCCCAAACCATAAATAAAAGTTAAATTCAGAAAACATAAAAAAATTTTGGTTTTTGTACTTTGGAATTAGACAATAGTTTGAAGAGTAAAGTAGAAATCATTATTCTTGCCCGAAATCTCCATTCATCTTAGAATGTTATTTCATTTGAAATACCTTTTTTTTCCTTTAAATTTCCTTCACGCTTACTAAGAAAACTTTTTAAAACCTTTCAACAAAAAAAAATTCTGTCGAATCCTGTAGACAATTTTTTTGTTTTTTTTTAAAGTAATGTGCGCAAAACAATTTATTTTGAAATGATATTTTAAATTAAAAAGAAAAAGAGCAAAACAATTCTTAAAAAGTACACAAGTACGGTAACGTGATATAAAATTTTAACGGAAAAATCGAGGTATTCCCTATAATTTTTTTTAATTTTTTCAAAATTTTTGCAATTTTTAAAGTGAAAAAATTTCATAAATACTTTTTCTCCAAAAATGCAATACTTTTCGTATTCTAAATCAAATATTTGTTATAATTTTTATAAATATGGCTAAAAATCTTTCAAAATTTTTGCACCAAAGAAATTCAAGTTTGCAGAAAATGAATTGGAAGCTCTCGAAGAAAATTTAAAACCTAAAACCAACATACAATTTTCATAAACGCTGAAAAATGCGCCGTGAAGGAGGAAAAACAATGTGAAGTTTCTAACTACATAAAATTTGCAAATCGATAATGATTTATGTTTTCAGTCGCATCATTAACAAACCAGACGGTATAAAGATAAACATGGAAAAACTAAATAAACTAACGTTTCCTTCAAATATCCGATGAGTTTGCCGTCCTTTCATCTCTTATTGATAAAAACAGCAGCATCTCGATAATACGAAAGATTCATCATTTAATCATCCACCTGCATATACAATGCATGTATATTTTTAGAGTATGAAAATATGTGCAAACAAAAGGTGGCTGTCTCGACACGTTTCTGCATCTAAACACTATTTCATGATGCTTCCCAAATGAAATACCGTACAAATAGTCTTTAAAGACATTTTGCAATTCATTTGTCTTAAATGAAGAAGTAACAATTTAATAATCGAAAATTTTTGACATATTCAAGCTAGGTGAAGTGATTTTCTCGAGCCGGTCACATCAATTTATCCCAAGCCCCTTTAAACGACTATAACTTTTAAATTTAATTGAAATTTTGCACAGAACGTTATCGATGGTGCTCTTTCAGAATCGGAAGCTAAATTCTTCGCCATATATTTCACATATCTCACGAGCCGCATCCGTAGCCTTGGCACCTCGATTAAACGCAAAGAGAAAAAGGTGTCGAAAATGCTCATTTTTGAAAACTTGACACTCCAATTTTAATGGACTTCAAATAAACAAAAATTAACTGGAATAAAAAAATCGAATACACCATCTTGCAGAGCGAAAAATTCTATTAAATAACATTAAACGTTACGCCAAAACATTTTATTTTTATTGCGCAATTCTAAATTTAAAAAACGTCATTACTTATGCACCAACTAATATTTTTCGATCTTAGTGCTTGTTATTAAAATACACATGCTAAAATAATTCTTTGTGTAATTTCTGCTAAAAATGTAAATTTCGTACTTAGGAATATATATTTATACTGTTCAGTTATCTGAACAGTATAAATCTTCAGCTAAAATAATTTTTTTTTCGCAAGAAACATTAATGTCTGAAACAGAATAACTGAAGATATTGGTCGGAGCAAAAAATGCTAAACAGTTATCAAAAAAAACTCGAACAGGGTCTCCCTAAGGTCCACCGATACGAGGACTAAGTAGGTTGTTAGCATTATTTTTGACAGATAAATTACTCTCTGTTTAACTAATTTTTTATTATTAGACTGTTTTTTCTGGAAATTATAAGTGTATGCTTGGCTGTTCATCCAAATAAATAAATTAAATAATAAATACAATTCAATCAAACTTGTTTCTTAAAATGAGCAGTTATCGTTTTTGTTTTATAGTTAAAATTTTGCCGACATTCAACAACACTTTTACTGCTTAATCGCATTAAGGAAAAATTTTAAAATTTTAAGTAAGAAAATTCTAGCCAATCGATATGAGATGATCTCTTTAAGTGATTAAAAGCCAAAAATAAAACAATTCTCTGCTGAGATCAAAAGAGCTGAGGATAAAACGGTTAACTAGTATTTTCTTTTTACATTTAATTTTCGTCGTTCGATTTTGAAACTTGTTATCGAAAAGACATTGAAAGTTATGACTTATGAATTTTTTTCAAGTGAACATAAAATAATTTTAAAAATTCATTCGATGTTTTGACTTTTTTTCTACATATTGTCGTTTTTGAAATTTTTTCGTTTTGAAATTTTATACCATAACAACTCCCCCACCCCGCAGAGAACAAAATCGCCTTTTTTATGTTTTCCTTTTGTTTTTTTTTTCGTCTCGAAAAATGCGCAGCAAAAAACTTTTTGCGTACAGTAAATCCTTGGAGAGTGCTACGGAGACTTCCAAGGTGTGTTAGACATCTATAATATTTACGCCAGCGAAGGAAAGTTTTGCTAAGGTTTTGAAAAAACAGTGTCTGCAAACAAAGAGCATTGACACTTTCTAACTACAAACAATGAACCACGAAACATGTTATATCATTAAGAAACAGCAAAACTTTATCTGGTCGTGTTCATGGATAAATAACTTAATAACTTTGGTTGAAAAAACTACTCACACAAAGTTATGAAAAACTATTTTAAATGTAGAAAACACGAAATACGTGTCTGTCACATTCTTCGGTTTTGGTTGGCGATCATGAAATATCCAATCTCTTTGAAAAAATTATTTAAGTAGGCCGCCGTTTTAATAAATAAATATTTCGTGCTTCTATGTGCAGTCGTAATAGAATACGTCCTAACCAACCCACAATACACTTGAAAAATATTCAAGTCACGAGTAAGGTACTTGCTGAAGTGTCAACTAACTATCTGCTATTGCAATGCAATTGAAACGTAAAAGAAAGTTGAATGCTAATCTCCCCATAATTAATAGTATATCATATATAAAAGTTTTATAGGGAAATTTATTCCTAAGGCAACTTTTGTAGAAAATAAGCTTGTTTTGTAAAAAAAAACGTTTCATTTTTAGATTCACCTTTAACCTTTCACATTTTCACAAAGAAATAATTGTCAAAATTGGTCTGGAACTACTGATTTGACCAATATTTTAAAGATCCTGAAAATGGCATTATTCGGAACACTGTTCATCACAATCAACGCCATTACTTTATTGATCTTATTTTATAACTACTACTTCAAACGCAGAAACCTGCCGCCAGGTTTTTACTTTTTTGAAATAATATAGAAAAGACTTTAACTTACAATTAATAAAATTTCTTCTAAGAAATATCTTTAAAAAACACGCATACAATAAAGAAAAAAATTTTAAAATAATTTTTAAAACCATTTGTATGTAACCTGGATTATGTTAAAATTTACAATACACCCGTATTGTTGTAGTTTTATTTTTGAATCTAAAAGTATTCATTTTTTGAGAAGCTATACATATTTTCGACAGTGCTTCTAAATAAGATGAAAAATGAAATGTAGACAGGTCAAACGCAAAATGTCGAGTATTTTGTTTAATGCCTAATCTCTTTGCATTTTATTTTTTATTTGAGTTTCTCAGTAGCAGTCGAATCTATGACCAAAAGTAGTATCCAGGACGACTAGGCCATGGAGATTCAATCACAGAAAACCCGGAAAGTTGATTTTGAGTTCAGAATCGTTTTCCAGAGGGTGCGTTTAAACTTTTAAAACGCATATACGACCTAGAGAAATATATAAATCGTGTTAAAATGTTTTAAGATTTTTTCTTTGGCATGTTTTTTCAGCTTTGTGGTAAACGCACTGTTTAATGACTCCCAGAGAGTTTTTTGGCTCAAATATTTTACGTTTTTTAGTAGCATACGACAATGCGGTAAACAATTGGATTGAAATAAAATAAAGTTTATTAAACGAACAAAATTAAGTTAAATAAACGAAGAGGAAACCTTAAGCCAGACTGACTTTACTCGGATTCGCTCCTCCAACCGAAGCTCGTAGATTTTAGATACTCCGAAATAAAATACTACGTAACCCGCCAAACTAATTTTACCAAAATTAAAGCACAGCCGAATCACACCTGTAGTATAATCAGCAAACCAAAACAACCAAAAGTTCAATATTCACCAGATATCGAACCGACGCCAAGAATCAATCAACTGGCGATTTCAAATTAATTCAAAACAAAACAGAGATTTCGTGTTAAGACCAATTTGAGATTCAAGCAAGTAGATGATTTGCGGTGTCTAGATTTTCCGTTCACGACAGCTTTTGTGTAATGTGAAAATTAAAAAAGCCAAAAAAATTTATCAAAACGATTTTAACTTGAAATGTGAAATGAAATATTTCAACTTAGTCATTTATTTGTTTATATCGACCATGAAATTGAAGCGTTTTATTTTACCTATTCCAGTTAAAGTTTAAATTAAAACATTTCAAATATCCATTCACTTTTTATTTTAATATGAAATATCTCATTTTACCAAGTTTTCATGAAAAATTATTTTATTATTTCATTTACCAATAGGTGTATAACAACGAGAGTAGATTAAAACTTTTAGGCCCGACTCCAGTGCCGATTTTTGGGAACGTGCTTGAAATTGCGAAAAATCCATCGGGCGAGAAAAAGCATTTGGAATGGTCACGGAAGTATGGCCCTGTTTACAGTGAGTTGTAATGTGTTGATTGTGTTTAGTAAAAAGTATTTTTTTAGCTTTTTGGGCTGGTGAAACTCCAGTTGTTTGCGTAGCGGATATGGATATTATGATGAACGTCTTTGTCAAGGATGCGGATTCTTGCATTGATCGCTATTATAACGTCGGTGTTGATAAGGTTACGAAAGGTATAACTTTTCAATAAATTATTCACTTAATTTTTTTCCTATATATCATGCAACAGACCCTTTTGGCTAAACTTTTAACACATTGGGTTACTGTACATGAATACTGTAGCTTTAGGGAAAAATTTTTAGTTTTTGTGAAGAAAATTAATAGCGTTTTTTGCGTATATGTTTTTTGAATGGTTTAGTACAAAGATTTAATCAATATTTTTGATAACAATATATCAAGAATTTATTTAATGATTAAAACATTTTCCGTTATAATTTTCATTTCTAAGGTGGTGTGGGTGGCCTCGTATTTGTTGATGGTGAATTGTGGAAGGAACAAAGACGGTTTGCGTTGCAAGTTTTCCGCGATTTTGGCGTTGGCAAAAATGTGATGCAAGAGAAGGTAACTCTTTTAAAGATCTTGCATTAGCTCATTTCAATTTTACACCAAATATTTAATGTTGTTGGCAATGTTTAATATAATATAGAAGGTGTTTATCGTTGAAAAAATTTTATACCTTTAATATAAATTTTTATTTAAACGTATCGAATGCACAATAATGAAAGACAATTAATGAATCATATATTTGTCATTGCATATTTTACTCAAACATAATTATTTTTTTAGCGATTGTGAGATTGATTTCTAAGGATTAGTTGATGACTGTTTTTAGATTATTGTCGAACTGTTGTCAAGAATGGAAAAGATTAACGACGATTTGGAGTCGGATCCTGATCAAGAATATGATTTGCCCGCGGTTGTTGATATTTCGGTTGGGTCGATCATTGCATCATTGATGTTTGGCCGACGATTCGATGGCGTAGGTTTGGAGAGGGGTGCATATTTGAATACACACTATTATAAAAAACAGATTGTCATTCTGCACAAGATTATATTTTGCTTACAACGGCGATTTAAAATGTGTTAAAAACGTTGCCGTGGTGGAAAATTTATAATTTGCATTTACGTGTAAAAGTTTCTGGCTGAAGGCTGGAACAGCCTTGTGTTTAAATAGTTTTTAGAAAGTTGTTTGAGGACTAAGAATAGGCAAAATGTTTGGGAAAAAAAGTTTGCATGACTTTGCTTTTTCTAAATAATTTTAAAACATAGATTATGATTAAATTCTGTATTGAACTGGTTTTTTAGCATTTTGCTGAAAAATTTTTTTACTGAAAATTGCTGAAAAAGTGGCGAGTTTTTTAAATTCATTTTTTAAATATCTCACTTTTTGAAAGTTAGCTTCTAAAATTGAGGGATCAAACGTTTAACAACAAATTCCTTCTCAAAACTCATATTTTTGGCATACCATTTTTATAAATAGACAAAATGTCACGAAATTTGGTCTGTCCCTATACCAGAACATTTTGTCTTTTGCGATTTTTTTGACGTAGATAACCGAATTTTTTACTTGTTTAGAAATGATATGAACATTTTACTTTGCAGGCCTTGCTCAATTTTAATTTAAATGCATCTTGTTGGATTGGTTTTGAAAGACTGTATACCAATCACAGCCAAAAATACATTATGTATATTTTGATTCAAAATCATATCATTTTGAATCATCTCCTTTCTAGGACACAACCAACCGATTCTACCAACTCAAGAAGTTTACCAATGATTTGCTGCCGGCTCTTTCTCATCCTGGAATGCAATTTATCCTATCTCTTAATCCTCTACTTGCCCTCACGATAGTCAATGTTCCGGTGTTTGGTGATCCCATTCGGGAGGTCCGTGATCTGACGGCTAAAATCTTCGAGTACCTGGACGAGGAGATTGCGGAACATGCGGCCAATGCGGACCCATTCGCACCTCCCACCGACTATTGTGAAGCGTTCTGGCGGGAAATGCAGCACCGGAAATTGAATGATGACAACAGCAAGCACCATTATTTTACGTAAATAGAATTTTGAAGAAAATTTTTATTAACTATTTTTTTATGTTTTACATTGTGAAGTTTTTTTTAAAGTTATAGAGGAAACACTAAGTGAAAAACTTCCTGACTATATAAACAAGGCAAAAGATAATGAATTTAACTTTTGTAAATTAATTGTATTAGTATTTCACTAAAGGTGAAGAAAAAATTTGGTAGAGATTAATTTTTATTCATTTAGAATGCATCAACTCCGATGTGCTTGTCTAGATTTATGGCTTGCTGGACAGGTACAATTGCTAAGACTTCGTTTACTTAGCTATAATAAATTTACTTTTTAGGAGACAACCAGTAACACAATCGCTTGGGGACTGGCACACTTGTTGTACAACCCACAAGTGGGAAAAAAAGTTTGCGAAGAATTGGACGCCATAATTGGCACTACTGACCGGATGATCATCATTGCCGATAGAGGGAAGCTTCACTACATGAATGCGCTGATTAGTGTAAGAAAGTCAAAAATAATTTATTTGACATTTCGACTAACTCTAAATAAAATTAAAAGCTAATTAATAATGTAAGTGATCCAAGTTATTAAGAAATGAAAGCTTTTCAAAAAGAAAACAAAATTTTTTCAAGATGGTGGTTTCATTGATGAAAATCTTTTTCATTAATTAAATTTTGCAATATTAAATTTGAAAGTATTTATTTTTTAATATTTAGGAAATTCAACGTGTGGCTAATCTACTGCCAATGAACTTACTCCACAAGACCGGCCGTGACGTAACGATAAATGGCTACTTCATTCCCAAAGGTACCGCCATTGTACCGCAGGTGTCGGTGCCGATGTGCGACGACAAGGTGAGACAATTAAAGACATTTAACGTGTGACTGAATTAGGAATCAAAGGAAAAGGAATCGAAACTAAAAATTTTTGGTTTTTGCCATTTTTTTATAATAAATTGAATTTTTAGGGCGTTGGATGAGCATTGTTGCGACAAAATTCAATATAAATCAAATCAGTGAAATAATGGAAACGTTTATTTGTTTAAAAGTTAAATTGATGAAAATCAAGTAGTTGAGTTTTTGCTATACTGCTGCCGAGACGAGCAGAAAATAAATGTTTCGTAAACAATTTATTTGTGCCATCCAAAATAATTTATCTATTTTTGACACAGAAAGGAATGCTAGATTAGAATTTTGAATTGAATTTCTTTGTTTTTCCAGATTTTCTCCGATCCGGATTCTTTTAATCCTGATCGCTTCATCGACCCGGCCACTGGCCAGTTCGTGCCCAGTCGCCATTTGATGCCGTTCTCAGTTGGTAAACGTATATGTTTGGGCGAGTCGCTGGCGCGGATGGAACTCTTTCTTTTCATGGCAAATCTACTTAATCAATACACGGTAAAAAATTACAAATTTTGGCACATGTGAAAACGAAGGGGGTACTTCATCTCTAAAAATGAATTTAAATTTAAAAATTTCAGATAACGCCTGCTAGTGAAATGCCATCCATGAAACGAATACTCAGCGCTACCGCTTGTTGCCCACCATTCCGTTGTCGACTCAAAAGGCGCGAATTAGATATAACTGAGAATCATTTTTAATCACTTTTGACAACAAATGAAGTTTATTACAAAATCTTTTTGATAAGCAACAAAAATTTAAAAACTATCAAATAGTGCAACACAGCAAAAATGTTGCCAAATTAAAATAAATTTTGCATTTTCAATTTCAATCTTTTCTTTGGAAAGACGTATAGTTTAAGTTCATGAGACCAAGGGATCGGATATTTGGTTTATTTCGCATAATTAATACTTATTGCCAAAAGAGTAGGGCATTCCTCTGAGAGGTCTTACCTAAGATATTCAATAGCGATAATATATAAACTTTTTTGATAATTTTATTGAAATTCAACAACAACAGACCAAACGAATAAAGCAAAATTAAATTAGATCCTTATAAAATTCATGCGATCTTCATTTGTATTTCTAGTTTTATCCATGGTCACGAGGGGGATTTTTATTCAAAACAGTGGAATTTCCGTCTCTTTAACACATTTTAATATTTATTTTTTGTTTTAATTATTTTGGTTTATTTATTCACGGTTATACGAAAAAAGGGATCAATATTTTTGAAGAGGTAGACGAGATGCGTTCAAAAATATTATATACTATAATTGATCGAAAAGGAAATGCGACAGCAGCCTTTTCACTGAGATTTTGGAAATGTTTCTGCAAACAAGAGGAAAATCACAAACAATAAACCACAAAAATTGTGTCGTTGAAAAACAGAAAACATTATCTCTTCGGTGTTCATGGAAATAAATTAATAACTTGATCTACTTATTATAATAATTTTTTAAACGCAAAAAGTATGTTCTAGAACAAACACATAAAAGGCATATATACTATATTACATTCTTGTTTGATAAAGATGAAATATTTCATCTCTCCGTAAAAATATTGCCAATGTGTTGCCATTTTTCATTTAGGTTGTTGGGGGATGTTTTGCATGGAATATGTTCATGTCAGTAAAACATGCTCACCGATCTCGAAAACACTTTATATCATTAAACCTTTGTAGCAGTGAATTATAAAGCTTTTGTCACAAAAGCATTCATTATTAACAACATAATTGACAATACAGTGAATCTCTTTAGTGAGCTTTGAAACTTAGGGAAAATGTTTACAAAAAAGTTAAATATTTAATTGCCAAAAAGTATTAATATAAAATAACTTCAAGCATCGATAAAAAGAATTTACTAGACCATCTTGTTATTTTTTGCTGTTTCCGATTCAGAAAAATTATGCTCTTACCACCTACTCTTTTGATCAGTTTTCGAAAAATTTCATGCTTACCTTAAATCGCCAAATGTTTTCATCGACCTTTAAACTTCGATGTCTAAAACTCGTTTTGCGATATTCGCGCATCCATAATTTTTTTAAATATTTTCTTACTGATTTAGATCCAACATTTTACGCTATTTCTAGGGGTATACGTCTTTTAAAGATCCGACAGTGAAAAATTACGTGAAGTTGATCGTCACGAACCAAATAGCTGATAATCTACCCCTATTTTTAACATGAATTTTTTTACAGAAACATTTTATTCTATTTTTCAAATGAATTTTTAGCATCCCAATTTTCTTTGAAATTGGGAACATTTTAATTCATTAACTAAGTCTTGGTAGAAGGTTATAAATAATTTAATACTAGATAAAAACTTTAATTAAAATGGACAGACTATTAAGATTTCGAAAAATAATACAATTTAACACTTAATTATTTTTCGATTTTGTTTTTTCACGGTTAAAATCACGTACAAAAAATATCGATATTTTTAAAAAGAAATTTCACATGAGTGCGTTCAAAAAATATTATATAATTGATCAAAAAGGAAATAACTCAAACGTCTCAATGACGTTTTCGGAAGTGTATTTGCAAACAAACAAGATTTTCTAACTACAAACAATATTTCATAATGAATAACTTAGTTATTTTAATTGATAACCTACGCACACAATAATGAAAAATTATTTAAACAACAGGTAAAAGACGTGTCTACTACTTTTTTGATTTTTAATAGTGAAATATCTCATTCATCCGTAAAAATATTGTAGTAAGCTAAGATTTTTAAATTTTATTAGGCTGTCAGAATAAACAAGAAGAGTGGCGACCAAAGTTCCTTTATTTCTCGAATGAAATACACTTAAAAAAGCTTACGATGCTTATGTCTATCTAAAAAACAATATTATATTACACATCTTTTGCTTTTTGTATTCTCTCTAATTGAGCTTAACCTCCCAATTGAATCCCCCCTCCTAATTTTTCAAACGTCTTATCATTGTTTGTTATGTATGGAATAACCAGTTTTTGGCATTGCCACTGTAACTTTTGCGTGTGGAATTACTATACAAGGTAATTACTACAGAAATTAATACCGTGTTTGTTCATGCATTTATTCTAAAAGGGGTTGTCTCTATTGGAGGAACAGTCTTCAAAAAGCCGAGCGTTTAGTCAACATTTATATCAAAATGATAATAAAGTAAAAAATATTGCAAATAATCTCTAACGATGATTCTTCGAATTATTTACACATTATTATTGATCTGAAAATATAAGCCTGAAAGTGATTCATCGGCGGTGGAGACAATAGCAATAATTAGCCATTGATAAATAAGGATTGCGTTCTTTTGGTCATCTATTTTGCTCGATTCTTGTAATTAGTCTTTGGTAAAGTTGGCTTCTTGTGAACAGAACCCCTTTTGGCCCCACCCTTCAAGATATGTTGAAAAATTAGCCCCATGGGGTCTCTAATAGAATAAATACGGTATTTCATGTCATTGTCCTGAAGGGGCCAATTACTGATCAATTTAAATGTTCAATCAAAAAAGATGAAAACACGCTTAATGGTTAAGGTTTAAGACACTTACAAAATGGCATTATTCGGGACACTGTTCATCACAATCAACGCCATTACTTTATTGATCTTATTTTATAACTACTACTTCAAACGCAGGAACCTACCGCCAGGTAAGAACTTATACGAAAATGTAAACTCCATTTATCACAAACTTTATGAAGAGTTGATAAAGCTTCATAGTTTAATTTTTACCGGTTTAATGTGTTTTTCTTGATGTTTTTTGTCGTTTACGTCACTTTTAGGACATAAAATTGAAAACCCCACAAGCCATTTGACCGGGAATCATTTTCTTCGATTATAAGACTTATCAATAAAAATAGTAAATTTTTAGGCCCAACTCCAGTGCCAATTTTTGGGAACATGTTGGAAATTTTGAGAAATCCATCGGGCGAGAAAAAGCATTTGGAATGGTCACGGAAGTATGGCCCTGTTTACAGTGAGTTGTAATGTGTTGATTGTGTTTAGTAAAAAGTATTTTTTTAGCTTTTTGGATGGCCGAAAATCCGGTTGTCTGTGTAGCGAACATGGATATCATGATGAACGTCTTTGTCAAGGATGCGGATTCTTGCATTGATCGCTATTATAACGTCGGTGTTGATAGGGTTACGAAAGGTATACGTTATACAGTTTTTTAATTTTCTACATAATTAATCAGAATATTTTGGCCATTTTGCAATCTCTGGTAATTGTAATTGTAGTAATTGGACTCGTGCCTGTTAAAACGATTTTTCAACTGATAAATTTTTTAAAAGTATTTTAGTAAACAATGTGGAGTTATAAAGTTTGCTTAAATTGGGATTGTTTTTATTTAGGTGCCGCCGCCGGCTGGTGTTTGTTGATGGTGAATTGTGGAAGGAACAAAGACGGTTTGCGTTGCACGTTTTCCGCGATTTTGGCGTCGGCAAAAATGTGATGCAGGAGAAGGTAACTCTTTTAAAGATCTTGCATTAGCTCAAGCAAATCTTTCATGTTATTTTTAAATTTTAAGCATATTATATTAAATATGAGGTCTACTTGTAAAATCTTCTTATAAATTTGCAAATTAGTTTCACTCATTTTTTAGATTCTTATCGAACTGTTGTCAAGAATGGAAAAGATTAACGACGATTTGGAGTCGGATCCTGATCAAGAATATGATTTGCCCGCGGTTGTTGATATTGCGATTGGGTCGATCATTGCAGCATTGATGTTTGGCCGACGATTCGATGGCGTAGGTTTGGGGGAGGGGTATATATTTTGCAAAATTACATAATTTTCAAATATCGGTATTACTTGCTTCAAAATTAACTCAAAAAGTAAAGATAGTTTTAGGCATTCTCAAGTTGACTCTTTTTTGAGATCACTTGAAATTTATTTTGTTTTGGTGGTAGATAAAGCGCTGTGAGATCATAAATTTAATGCTAGAAAAATGGCGCGTCTGTGAAATAATATCGTTTTCTTTTTAGGACACGACCAATCGGTTTTATCAACTCAAGAACTATACTAACGGTTGGTTGCGGGCCACCACTCATCCGGGTCTGCACTTTTATCAATCGATGAGCCCTTTACTGGCACCCATTATGATTCATATTCCACTACTTGGTGAGCCAATTCGGGCCCTCCGCGATTTGAATGACAACATTTTCGAGTACTTGGACGAGGAGATTGCGGAACATGCGGCCAATGCGGACCCATCCGCACCCCTCCCACCGACTACTGTGAAGCGTACTGGCGGGAAATGCAGCACCGGAAATTGAATGATGACAACAGCAAGCACCATTATTTTACGTAAATAGAATTTTGAAGTTTTGATTTCTCTCTTTTACTAAACTAAAGTGTGTAATTTGAAGCTGAAGTGTATAATAATAATATAGTAAATGTGAAGAATTTTGTTTGTAAATTGGTGTGTAAATGAGGCATAACGTTTTAAGATATATTTTAACATAAATATTTCATTGAACCGCTTTAAATAATGCTTGTTGTCAACGACACAACAATTAATTATGCATTTTATCTGTTTAGAATGCATCAATTGCGGTGCGCTTGCCTCGACTTATGGATTGCCGGACAGGTTTGATAAGAATGTTATTAACGTGCAATAAGTCTACTTTTTAGGAGACCACCAGTAATACCATTGCTTGGGGACTGGCTTATCTGTTGTACAATCCACATGTGACGAAAAAAGTTTGTGAAGAGTTGGACACCGTAATTGGATCGACCGAGCGAATGATTACCGTTTCCGATCGACCGAAGCTTCACTACATGAATGCGTTGATTAGTGTAAGAATCCAGAAAATGTTTTCTTGAAAAAGTCATTTGGCAAACAGTGCTTTCCATTTAACTTATTGTACGCTTTCAACATACAACTCATCGCTTTGCTCAACTTCGCCCATTTTTCAACAATGAAAGACTAAAATCACGAAAACAAATAGAAAAGTTATGTGACAAAAACAGATCAAATATTATCTTGAATAGATATACTGTATATTTCATTTTAAATTTAAAGTTATAAACGTTCTTAAAGTTCTTTTCTTTTCCATTTTTATCACAATTTTTTAATATTTAGGAAAATTCAACGAGTGGCAAACCTACTGCCAATGAACGTGCTTCACAAGACCGGCCGTGACATAACGATAAATGGATACTTCATTCCCAAAGGGACCACTATTATACCGCAGGTGTCGGTGCCGATGTGCGACGACAAAGTGAAAAATTGATTGAATAACAAATAGTCCTGGATTATTTATTGAATTTGTATGTATACGTTTTAAGGTTGGGACACTAATGGTACTAATGGTGGTGATTGTTTGCACCATTATTCTATTTTGGATGTTTTTGGAGGGGGGGGGGGTTCACATTTCAGTTTAAGCGGTGAGCAATATAAGCCTGTTAGGTGAAACACAGAATATCGAATGTTCTGTTTTCATCTGAAAAGTCGAAAAATTGTAGATTTTCTCCGATCCGGATGTTTTTAATCCCGATCGTTTCATCGACCCGTCCACTGGCCAGTTCGTGCCCAGTCGCTATTTGATGCCATTCTCGCTTGGTAAACGTCAATGTTTGGGCGAGTCGCTGGCGCGGATGGAACTCTTTCTTTTCATGGCAAATCTACTTAATCAATACACGGTAATAATTAATAGGATGTTCCATTACAAAATGATTTTAGTAAGATTCTTCATATATAAGTCGTCTGCTAGTGAACTTTTTTATTAAAAATTTAAGTAAACTATTATAGATCTTATAAATTTATGTGAAAATTATCTTTCAGCTAGAGCCAGCCAGCGAAATGCCATCGATGAAACGAATTGTAAGCGCCACCGTTTCATGCCCACCATTCCGATGCCGAATGAAGAGACGTGAAATGCATAATTAGGAATCAAATAATTAAGAATATTTAACGACTACCCGAAGTTTTTAACAACAATTTTTAATAATAATTTTATTAACAAAAGTGGGTATATTTATATACCTTTTCTTTTTACTTTGTATATTTTGAGCATTTTTTATTTTTTAAATTAATTCATATCCCTGAGAATAAATTTTTAGGAGGAATTTTTTTAACAATGACAAATAAAACTTTGTAGTAATTTAGCGATAGTTTAAAATAATAACAAAATTATCTTAATGAGTTCAAATATTGAACAGCCAAAAAATTTATCAAATTGAAATGAATTTTTATTGCAGATGGTGTTTTCTTAATTAGGTATGAATAATTAAAATAACACACACGCTCGGTTCGTACTTTTGTGAATTTTGATAATGCCAGACCAACGGACTTTTTTGAATTCGTAAAAAAAATTAGCTCCGCCAAATGCGATCGCCGTATTATACGCATGTGTTCTTCCACTTATTTGACGATTACATGCGGCCGGATGTCCAACTTTAATAGGTTGAAAAAGCGCAATATAAAAAAACGAAAAATAAAGTGTTCATTTGTTTTCGTTATAAAAAAAAATGTTTAAATTTCATTGTAATGCTATCGACACTTTAAGCTTGGAGTGCAAACGGAATGTGGCGAACTGACTTCAATCATTGCGATATCCCAAATGACCTTAAGATGTTGACAAAATATTTAATAAAGTTCAATTATAGTTTCAATCAATTTTTCCTTTTGTCCTGGATTCCAATCACGTGCGATAAAATCAATGTTTCTCAAGAAAAGAAGGGCAACGGCTATATGTATGTGTGGGCGTGTTCAAACTAAAATAATGTTCAAAAAACAAAACGTGACAACAAACATTTCATTCACGTTTCGAAAATAAACGTTTTGCAACATAAGAGGAATTGACAATTTCTAACTACATTCAAACAACGAACGAAAAATTTATTAGTTACAGAGTACAGAGGAACACACCCCTTTATCTCTCCTTGTTCACGGATAAGGAACTATGATAATAAGAATTGAAAACTACACACAATCATGGAAAACTATTTAAACACATATAGTACGTATGAATCGCCTTTTTTAATTAGTACACAGAAAGATTCAATCTTTTTACAAAATACTTAAATAGGCCGCCATTTTTCATTTCTTAGTTTTCATCTATTTTCTAGATTTTTCCATTTTTGTTATACAAGGTTGTCTAGACTTGAGGTGCCGGAAATGGGTCCTTATAATCAAATTTATTTTACTTTTTAATTAAACAGAAATTTTTTATTCATTCCCAAAAACATTGTTTATTTTGCAAAAGAGTTGTGAATCAAACAAAAGACACAAAAAGAATTTCGAACCATTAAATGGGTTTTAAACAAGTTCTTAAACAATAGATTTTATGCGCCATTCACTTGAAAGCAATAGAGTCTTGTAAAAAAAATTCTAAAAAAGAATCAATGTCGACCAAAAATTGGCTTAGTACTGATCAGTCAGAATCGTGTTTCATTTTTTATAGTTTTCTGTGTGTAAAGGAAGGATTATCATTATCGAATCATATTTAAATGTTACCCTCGGATATTACAATGACATATTTTTGAAAATTGATGTTATTTGTACATAAATGAGAACCATCAACTGAGGTTTCTCTTCCAAAATCGGAAGTCAACATTTTATTTTTACTTGGCTAAATTCTGTGGTCACTTTATTCAAAAAGCTGGAATTTTACAATTTATGGCAATTGGTCATGCTTAATCCGAATCTGAAGTCAAAAATAGTGATTTATTTTATAGTGATGATTCGACTATAATTGAATGTAAAAATAATATCTCGAAAAAATGAACGACGCATTCGGAGTTTAGAGTCTTTGAATTTCTTTACTAAGAAACGGGGTGGTATTTTCGGGGAACTATTTTTTGTAAAAATGCAAAATCACTTTATCATACGTCAGAAAAAGAAAGAAATAATTGTCGACCCAAAATTTGGAGCCCGGTTCAAGATCCCGGGGGATTTGAATCAAAAATAAATGTGAAATTTGAATTTAGTACCATCGCATTTTGAGGACTAAAGCGCCAATATTTATTAAGATTTGAATTCGAAACATTGGGTCGCCCAAAAAGTTTTGCAAGATTCTTTTTTTTCAGGTGTTTGAATTGAATTCACACAAATGTTTTACGTTATTGGAAACGCATTTTCTTTCGTCATTGTTAAGTAATAACCGTTTGATTATGTTGTTAGTCAAAAGTTATGCTTTTCAGAAAGATGTTGAGTCAAGCGTCAAAATTTGCGTAATTTGATCTTTGCCCAATTCAAACTCGGCAACAACGCTACAGATGCGACCAAAAACATCCAATGATCACCGCCACATGCCTCCGAACATTTCGACTTGTTAGAAGTGGTATCAGAAATTTCGTGCTGGCCAGAAAAAAGACGTTCCACCTACCATAAACAAGAGGCGT
This sequence comes from Dendroctonus valens, assembly GCA_024550625.1. Lineage (NCBI taxonomy): Eukaryota > Metazoa > Arthropoda > Insecta > Coleoptera > Curculionidae > Dendroctonus > Dendroctonus valens. The sequence goes on along the minus strand of JAJTJO010000774.1, from coordinate 154,771 downwards.
CTGCGCAGGTCCATCGAGTCCAATCCAGCTCAAACTATTCGAGAACTAGCCACTGAATTCCATATGACCATCGCTTATCAATTACACAAATAGGACGGTCGCCAAAATCACCAACGTCTATGCTTCATGAATTGACGGATATTCAGAAAAATCACCGTTCCTCCTCCACCGGTTCAAAAAAAATGGCGGCTTAGATGCAATGAGAAGTGGATCATCTACGACAACCGAAAAGCAGGAAAGCGATGACTGGCTTGCGGCGGACCACGGTGTGCTGACATCAAAAACGGAGCTCCATAAAAAGAAGATTATGCTGAGCATTCGGTGGATAGCCCAGTGCTCTGAGAGCTGCTTCCACACGGTCAGGCCATCGCATTACAGCCAACCGCTACTGTCAACAACTCGACAAAGTTCAGCAAAATGAGTGGAAACGTCGAATTTTTTAGGACAACGCGAAACCCTACACAGCACAACTGACGCTGCCAAATCGAGGACTTGTGCTGAACAATTTTTTGCAGCAACCACTGTATAGCCCAGACATTGCTCCAAGCGACTACCAACCTTTTTCGGGTCGCTTCACCGAAACGGTCAGATCAAGGTGGCACTCGACGACTTCAAGTCGAAACCGACTAAGTTCTACACCGACGCAATCCACTCAGGAAGAAGGTAGTAAAGAATAACGGTAACCTTTGAACTTGTTATGTTATGTTTTGTTATAAAATTAATTTGTGTTAAAATGAATCTTTCGCAAAACTTTTTGGAAAACCCAATAAATTTATTTTAAATATGGAATTCGTTTTAAAACGAACACTTAAAAAATTAATCAACTTTTTTGTTTTGTAAATTTTTTAAAATTTGGTCAAGTTTTATTTTATTTAGTAAAATTTGCTTAGTCGCGGACTGCTTTGAGCGAAATACGTTAACCTCCCATCTCTAAGAAAGAGGCAAAATGGTGTTAATCGGATCACTGTTTTATTGCAGTCAATGCCTTGGTTCTATTGGTTATATTCTATAATTTTTATTTAAAACGCAGAAAACTACCGCCAGGTAAGGATTTTACTATTTTGAGAAAGTGTCATAACTTCACGTTAGTTTGTACACCGGGGATGTAACGGGATTCTGGTTTCTGGCCTCCTCCTCCAGTTTCCGGAAAAATTTTACGGAATAAACCCATTTTCAACGGATCTTGATGGAAATTTGAATAAACAATGCTCACATTTAGTTTTCTCTATGGCGCATGTACCATAGGTGTATAACAACGAGAGTAGTTTAAAACTTTAGGCCCAACTCCAGTGCCGATTTTTGGGAACGTGCTTGAAATTGGCGAAAAAATCCATCGGGCGAGAAAAAGCATTTGGAATGGTCCACGGAAGTATGGCCCTGTTTACAGTGAGTTGTAATGTGTTGATTGTGTTTAGGTAAAAAGTATTTTTTTAGCTTTTTGGGCTGGTGAAACTCCAGTTGTTTGCTAGCGGATAATGGATATTAATGATGAACGTCTTTGTCAAGGATGCGGATTCTTGCATTGATCGCTATTATAACGTCGTGTTGATAAGGTTACGAAAGGGTATAACTTTTCAAGAAAATCGATTTCTATAAAAATTTTGGCCGTTAAAATGACGTTAAGAAATGAATGTTTTGACTTTAGGTGGTGTGGGTGGCCTGGTGGTCGTTGATGGTGATTCTGTGGAGAGAGCAGCGTCGTTTTGCGTTGCACGTTTTCCGCGATTTTGGCGTCGGCAAAAATGTGATGCAGGAAAAAGTAATTTCTATTCGATCTTTGGTGCCATAAATTTATTTTAAAACTCGCACTTTATTTGGGATTTGTCAAAAAAGATATTTTAATTTTAATTTTTGCGAAAATTCGTTTCTAAGATTGTTTTTTCAGGATGATTTTTATTGATCATTTTTAGATTCTTACGGAATTGGCATCTAGAATAGAGCAAATCGACGCGGATTTGGAGTTGGATCCTCATCAGGAGTACAATTTGGGCTGCAATCATAGATATTGGGGTTGGGTCGGTTATCGCATCGTTGTTATTTGGCCGACGATTTGATGGAGTAAGTTTTTTTGTTTTGAAATAATATTTTAAAAGGTGTTTTTGCAAGAGTTTTTCATTGTAAATGTTTAAGAAACATTTAAAACGTAAATAACTAATATAATTTTTATATCAAACCAGTGATCGAAGATCTAGCTTATTTCGGAAAAGATGGGATAAACGCGCGAAAAATGGGAGATGCCGGGTGGTGGGTGAGTGTGGAAAATGTGTCGTGGTGGCGTGATACCAAGAGGCGCTAATAGTGCTTTCTGTAAAAAGTGGGCAGCACAATTTTTTGTACAATAATGAAAGCCGTAGATAGTGGGCACAATTGGCGTCCAATTATCCGAACCCCATTGATTTTGGTGAGTGGTGTCGATTCGGCATGTCTTATAGCGATCTACCGTAACCGATTGCAAAATTGTTGTCACCCATCGGAATTAGCGTGCCCGATAGCCCAATATATTGTAGTTTCGGAAACGTTGGAGATTATAAACTATCCATGGAACGCAAACGCGTATTCAAAACCGCCGATTTTAGTGTATTTTGCGTGAAAAGTACGTCCTACACCGACCGTAATCGGCATCGTAAAAATAATGTTCATCATCGTTTTTGGCATGGTCAAGAACCCGGAAAACCGTATTTCAGACAATTTCGCAATATCGATTTTGGCGGCAAAAACTGGCCAGATAGATTTTGTCAACATTGGGTGCAACGGAGTGAATCGTTGATAAGTCGCGTCAAAACTCATGTAGTTCGATCAAAATTTTTTCAGTGTTGTAGAAAAATGCACCCTCTACACGATGGGCAACAAAAATTTAGGGAATTTTGTAAATACCACAACCGAAATAGCGAGAAACCGCGAAAAAATCGCCAAAAAATTTCTAAAATTTCAACGACCTTTAGTCTCACAGCGAAGTAGCTATGAGCACAAATCATACACAGGGAGATGCACTGTCGGCGGCGGAACAAAAAGTCATAGACAGTGGCCATGCACGACTTTGCCGAAAAAAGTTATTCGCCGAAAACGAAATTTTAAAATTTTAATCAAGGGGGTACCCTTGATTACTCGATTTTTAGCCGATCTGTTTGGAAAATTTGACTTTCTGAAAATTTTGAAAATTTGTAACTCTCGACAAAGTGGTCCCACCACATTTTTGCATTTTATTTTTTTAGGAAACGACCAAACGGTTCTATCAACTCAAGGATTTCACCAACGATTTACTGCCGGCCATCTCTCATCCGGGAATGCAGTTCTTTTTTCGGCTAACCCCATGCTGGTTCCTCTAATAGTTCATGTTCCGTTAATTGGTCAGCCCCTTCGAGTAGTACGTGATCAGATGAATAAAATTTCGAGTACCTCGATGAAGAAATTGCGGACCACGTGGCCAACGCAGACTCATCCGCACCGCCCACTGATTATTGTGAGGCATACTGGAGAGAGATGGAACGCCGGAAACTTGGCGACACCGATGAACAGCATTTTTTACGTAAAGTGGAATTTTGATTCTAGGAAATTACAGATTGATACAATTTCTTGTGATTATCGGCTATAATTTTTTTATTAATGATGGAATGTTTTATCATTGGATATGTCCTTCAAATGTGATTTTGATTGAAATCAAATATTTTAAACGAAAAAGTGTTAGCTATACACTTTGCTTTATTGCTTCATTATATATGTATGCATTTGACTGCCACATATTTGTAAAATATAAGTATTTAATGATAAGCGTTTCACAGTATACGTATTAAACCATCAACAAATCATAGTTGTTTTGGAAAAACATCTAAGGCATTTTATTTAAAAAAATTATGCTCGATTAAAATTAATGCATAAAATTGAATTTCTTCTTAAAAGTGAGTTGAATTTATAATTTCTTTGTCAAGTAATTAAATTTTCATTTTTTGGATTAAAGAAAAGGAAACTAATATAATATAACATCATTTATCTGTTTAGAATGGCATCAATGCGGTGCGCTTGCCTCGACTTATGGATTGCCGGACAGGTTTGATTAAGAATGTTATTAACGTGCAATAAGTCTACTTTTAGGAGACACCAGTAATACCATTGCTTGGGGACTGGCTTATCTGTTGTACAATCCACATGTGACGAAAAAAGTTTGTGAAGAGTTGGACACCGTAATTGGATCGACCGAGCGAATGATTACCGTTTCCGATCGACCGAAGCTTCACTACATGAATGCGTTGATTAGTGTAAGAAATTTTTATAGTTGATGTTAAAACAACAAAAGTTGAATGCCGTTTTTGATAAAAGTCAGGGTTGTTATTAAAAAGTTCAAGTGTATCATACAAGGCGGAGGAGGTCAAGCCGATAGGCATGCTAAGTGAAAATTTTTACCAAGACGGACGGAACCCCTTGTAGAAAAATATTTTTCTGGAATCAGGAAATACCCGTATGTAACACATAAGATATTACGATATTAGCTTTCTTAAATATTTGTAATAAAAATATTTACTTTTTTAAAATTTAGGAAACCCAACGAGTGGCCAATTTGCTGCCCATGAATGTGCTTCATAAGACTAGTCGTGACGTAACGATAAATGGATTCTTCATCCCAAAGGGTGTCTCCATCGTGCCACAAATATCTGTTCCAATGTGCGACGACAGAGTGAGTTTGACCTTCGCAAATCATTGTTTAATCAATAAAATGAAAAATAAAATGGGAGAATCAAGTCAGACGTTATGCAAGACAAACAGTATATGCTTTGTCCATAATATAAAAAAAAATTTGAATTAATTTCTTTGCTTTTTTCAGATTTTCTCCGATCCGGATGTTTTTAATCCCGATCGTTTCATCGACCCGGCCACTGGCCAGTTCGTGCCCAGTCGCTATTTGATGCCATTCTCGCTTGGTAAACGTCAATGTTTGGGCGAGTCCGCTGGCGCGGATGGAACTCTTTCTTTTCATGGCAAATCTACTTAATCAATACACGGTAATAATTAATAGGATGTTCCATTACAAATGATTTTAGTAGATTCTTCATATATAAGTCGTCTGCTAGTGAACTTTTTTATTAAAAATTTAAGTAAACTATTATAGATCTTATAAATTTATGTGAAAATTATCTTTCAGGTAGAGCCAGCCAGCGAAATGCCCATCGTTAAAACGAATACTTAGCGCCACCGCTGGATGCCCACCATTCCGATGCCGACTGAGGAGACGTGAAATGCATAATCAGGAATCAAATAATTAAGGATCTATCCCTTTTTTTTAGCATGACAAATTTTTCATAAAAATTTCTTTTTATTATTCATATAGTTTTAATCATTTTTTATTTTTTTCAGTTAAACCAATAAAGTGATTTTTAATCAATTATTGCATATCAAAACTATTTAAATGGATGTTATTTTGTTTAATTTATTCAAATGGATATACATTGAAAATTTTTCAAATTCGTTAATTGCAGTAATTGCAAGTCCCTTGTTCAACTCCATTCGTTTTATTCAACGTTATGCAATTATTGATATTTTTGTTTGATGTTTTTCACATAAAAATAATTATTTTAAAAACGAATGTTTTAAACATGAAAATATACATATATATTCTGAATCACCGAATTAGCTTGACTTATACAAATTAATAAATTAATCGCTAAAAGGAATCACAAACTATGCGGATCCTATCAACTCATCCCAAGCCATTTTAATTGGATATAATTTTAAACCGATCAACGGATTTTCAAATTTTGTACATAAACGTTATATTCGAAAGGAAAGGAATATAAAGAAAGCAGAAATTATTGTGAAGATGGACACAGCTTGGCTTGGGACTTTGGACCATTTAAACGAGGGTGGTGCTCTTTCAAAATATAAAGTCGACATTTTGATCTGATTAATTTTTTAGCAAATTTTTTGACTTTGTATGAGTTGATGGCTAGATGTAGAGGTGACTATTACATGTTTAGAATTTCATGAAGAGATAAGATAAAAGATTGCCTAATGTAACCCATAATAATCTTTTTTCTTTGCACATTAAAAATAACGGATCATTACCGTATTTTCTTTAATAAATATAATCTTCCGAAATAAAAATCCCCTTCTTATTGAGGGCTCTTGTGGAATATTAACAGAAAATTGAAATGAGCAGAAAAATTTTACACCAGTGGAGCTTTTGCTTTGAAAGCTCACCTCGCATAACAAAAAAATAATTCGAAAAAATTGAAATTTTGTGCTTACTGTAAGGTGTGAATCGAAGTAGAACCTCAGCAATTTAAAACAGTCTGAAGCGGTCATTAGACTTCCTGCTAATTGATGCCCCAAGGACGCTTTGACTAACCAGTTGTAGCCGAACATTCTTGCGCATATAATACGTGTTGCTGTACACTTACCCCTCATATTACCTCTCTGTTCCTAATATATGAAAGACTTCTTTTGCATAATACATATATATATATATAGTATATATATATATATATATATATATATATATATATATTATATATATATATCAACACAACAATTTTTAAGACACCCCACCCCTATAAGATAAGAATTAAAGTAATCAAACCGTTTGCGCAACAGCTTCAAGAAAATGTTTTTTTTTCAAATGTGGCGCGCGCGCGAAGCGAACCGCCCATTATTTTTTGGCGATATGTGCGCATAAGGGGGAGGGTAAAGTAATGTTTTAGTCCTCATACACTCGAGAGTTCTCAATCGATTTCTCTATGTGGAAAAACGTCAAAAAAACTGGAGAAGCACGAAGAGACGTCGAGAAGTGAACAGAGGAGTGTGCTACTACCATATTTTCCACATACCTAAATACATGCTATCGAAAACTGGCTTTCTTCTTCTACTTTCTTGGCCGAGCAGCAGCACACTTTTTCGGTTGGCCGTTAACGTGTTTGTTTTGTGATTGAAAGAAGAAGCGCACTTTTAGAACTGTAGCGCAGGAATTTTTAAAAATTGTTAGGTTAAAATGAATTCGCCTATTACTTTATCTCTGCATGTCAACGAGAGTGAAATTTTTCCGAAAGAAGGAAGATTTTGTGACAGAAAGAACGATTGCTTTTTCTTTCTCCTTTTTCCACTTATACCTTTCACTTTGTAAGTTAGGCGTATTTACAAGATTGACCCAAAAATACTCCGTGATGCGACTCATCTTCACCCTATATATATATATACTTCAGTCGTGTGTAATATGTTAAAGCCTAGGCGAAGTCTGCAGAAATTTCTACAATACAAGAGAAAACGAAATGTTTCGATTATTAGGAAAATTATCGAAGCGCGCAAACTTGAATAAATAAATAAATTTATCGAAGGCTTGCGCGGCTGCCGAACACCTCCGTTTTAAATACAAAAACGGGACGAGACAAATAAAAATATACATATGCTGTTGATATTTGCATATTTTCTTGTGAAGATCTGGAGCTCTACTTTTTTTTATTTTTTCGCGCAAAATAATAAATAAATTTAATTGCGGCTTCCTAACCGCGCAACGATATTTGAGCATTTTAAACCGGTTTGATTAAATTAGATTTCTAAAGCCTTATTTTTAATTACTAAAAGAGGGCAATTCGATGCAAAATATATTTAGTTACGTATATTCTATGCAGATAAATTAATTCTGCATCTTTTTGACTCTTCTCCAATCCAAAGATTTTATTTCTCAAGCTCCCCTTAATGGGTGAAATATTGAAAGATGCTCATATTAAGGAAGGCATGCAATTGGAAATATTTTGAGAAATGTAGTTTTTTAAACATTTTCTAAAATAATAGAAAGTGAAACTATTATTTGATTCTACATAGAATATTTAGGTTTAAAATATTCTAGGCAATGAACCTAGTCAAAACTAAAGAAATGCGCCTTCTAAACATTTTTGTTGTATTTTTTAGAGAATTCGTTGTGGAAAGAGTTTCTCAAAAAAACGACTGTAAATGAGAGTCGGAATTCCAATGGTTCGTTTTTGCTTAAATCTACCTTTTCTTTGAGAAATTTTTCACAAGTAGCAGTCAAGCAGGCTGAACTTCGCTGTTTCAGAAATTCGAAAAACTTTTCTGTTTCTCTCTCCCCTTCTCCTCCTTTAAAAAAGCGAAAGGAAAAAATGCGCTTTTCAAACTGGAGCTTGTTTCGTAAATTTTCCCACGACAAATCTTACTCTTTTTTCCGCGTCTCTGTTGCTAAGCACACTCTTCAAAATGCTTCGTTTCTCTCATGTTTTTTTTGGCTTCGCCATTAATTAAACGGTTTTTTGCAAACTGAGCTCTAATTTCCGAAATTCTAGCGTAAATCGCTTCAACTCTGACGGGTTCGAGTGTAGATGTGAAAGTGCTGCGCGCGCATTCCTTGAATTTCTTTCCAGCGTCAATTATTCTCTCTCCTCTCTCTCCTCCGCATTGCTTCAATTTTCACGAAAATTATATGCCATCTCAAGCCTTCCCATGCGCTCTTTGTCGTTGAGGTCGAAATCAGCGCTTTTAAAGAGTCTAAAACCACTTATTGCAGGTGTCGCGATTAATGACCTTCTCGCAAGCTTTCCAAATTTTTTCGGTTTCCCACTCAATTTCAGAAATTAAAAAATTGTATTGAAATAAAACATTTTTTAAAATAAATTACGATTTCCGTTTTCAGAAAATCAAAAATCCATATTCGTTTTTTATGGAAAAAATTGTTCAAAGGCACATTTCACGGATATGGAAATTCTTTTTTTTTGTCCTAAAAATCCGATTTCCGAGATAAAAAGATTTCCGAAAATCCATTTCCTTTACATCCTTGGTGTTTGCGTTAAAGTTCTTCCTACTGTAAAGGTCAACCCTCCAAGAAGAATGAACAACATAACCTCCTATTAGAATTGTTACATGTAATTCTTAAAATGCCTAGGCATTGTATAAAATGTTTGGTTTTCAGGCATTTTTATACATTTCATTTTTTACATTGGCATTTAATGAAATTCCGAAATTATGGTTTTTTTACGAATCGTAACTCTGTTTTTCGTAACTCTATTTGCAATACATATTGGCGTGGTTGATTTGGCGGCAAATTTTAGATTGAAGCTTACGATTTTTTTCTTCGAAATTTCGTGAAGCCTTTGGTAAGCTGGGTAATTTTGTAACACTAGTAATTATAGAAGCGGGAATAGACACTAACTTATTAAAATGTTTTACCAACCATTTAGAGCAAAACAATTAAGAATCTCAATTAAATAATTTGGCTGATGTTTTAGTGAAACAACGATTATTGTATACATATTGCTTAGGCATTTTATACACAAGACGTGATGCAAGCCGGAATTTTGATTTTCGATATTTTTGCCTGAAAAATTGCGATCCTCGAAAACTTTTTTCCGATTTCTGAAATCAAAAATCCAGTTCCTGATACATACGATATATAGATAATATAGATAATATAGATATATAGATAAACGGTGTCCAAGCCGCACCTTCTAATAACGATAATATTTTATTTTATTTTGTTTCTTGCGTCACGGATTTTTCCAGCATTCTGCATGATCGGTTACCAGTTAAAATTCCTACAATATTTTTTAATTAGCTCAAAAAGTTTGTCCACTAAAAATTTTTGGTAGATCAAAATTCGACTTCCGATTCCGAAAGAGCACCATCGATAACGTTTATGTATAAAATTTCAATCAAATCGGTTACTCGGTTTATATAGCCATGTAAAATGGCTTGGATGCATTGATTAGGGTCAATTTACTTATTATGGCAATTTCGTTGCAGAACTTTTCCTCGTTTTTATTATTTATTCACTTTTTATATTCCTGATGTCATTACGCCGGACAGGTGAAGAAACGTCGAGTGTTTTTTCGGCCATTTATTATTACTATAATAGGACAAGGACCCCTATTATAATCACGCAATAATAATCCGAATCCAAAAAACCTAAATCGACGAGCTCTTTTGTAATATTTTTATTATTTATTACCACAAATTTATGACAATTTTTCCCTTTTCTTTTGATGATTTTCGGAAGGTGTTAAGTTGAGAGAGTTGTGAGAGATGTTTTTGAAATTTTAGTGAAGCAGTTATGTAGATTGAGGAGTGCACTTTCTAATAGCTCACAAAGTGAGTGGTTTTAGTTCATAAAAGAAAAAATGCATTCAACTCATAAGGAAAGACCTTATCACATCATATCACACATAGAGATTTTCAAATTTGTGTGCCAAGTTTGCCAGAATCCGATATGAAAGTATACAGTAATTAATTTCATTATTTTTTGTACTGACCGCTCACCATTGATAATGCTTCACACTGAAAATGAAAAAATTGGTTGACTGAATAGCAAATTTTGTGTGGAGTAGTGTCAAAGGAAGCTAAAAGCAGAAATTAAAGCGACATTTATATGTACATGCGCTAAGTACATTAGGTTGAGTCATACATAAGGTTTGCGCGTTTGATGTTCGTGCATGAATAAAATGTTTCTTTTTGGCAGTTGTGTTGCTTTTTGGATGTTTTGCATGGTTCGACGGCTTGGCTCACCGTTACGTCAATGAAGTAGCCGGAACACATTTAACCTGATTCAAGTTAAGAACACGACTCTTATGACGTACAATTTTATTTCTTATGGAGCTTCAGCGTCGTCAAGGTGTTCGAGGCCGTGTCTCTCCCGCTATTTTTTCCTTTTATGTTTTTTTATCAATTCCAGGACCCATCGAATAGACTCCAGTGCCAAATTCAATAGTTTTGACGTTTGGCTCCTAGACGGCTTTCTTTCGGCACTATTAAAATTATTTTAACATCTAATAATGGTGATTTGTTAGATAATTGGTAAAAAATATATTATATGTAGAAAGGAAAAATGCAAGGAAGTCTCTGATTTGAACCAATTATCGATGTATTGCCAATGTCAAACATGTTGAAAAATTTTCACTGAGCCACGCGTACCACTTTTGCGGAAAATTCGACGTTTTTAATTACAAACGCACGCTTTCTAAACCTTTTTTTGGTGAATATTCCGATTCGTTGACTGATTTTGAGATTTGTTTAATTTTGTGTATTTACATTGTTCCAACGAAATAATAAAGAAGCTTGACGTTGTTTCATGCGGATTCCCATTTGTAACCTGTCCTCCTCTCACGGGCGTCAGTTTAGGGAAGATAGTGATGTCGTTGGGAAATTCTTGGAATATTTTCCTGCAATCGGTGTCACCAAATTTATACAAACTCGAATATATCTTGATTGTATTTTTTCCCTCCGGGATCACCGTAGAGAATTCATTAGTGCAACAAACCTCGTCTGAAAATTCACCGTCTTAAAGCCCGTTCACAAAAACCGGTCTACGAAACCATTAATCTATAAAAATTACAGAAAGCCGGCGACGGATCCGTCCCTATTTCTCTCTTCTCTCTTCTTTTCTTTTCACTCTCTTCTATCTCTCTCTCTCCTCTCTCTCTTTTGTTTCAAACGGAATTTCGATGGGAAACGTTCCGCAGCAAGCACCCATATCGCTTAATCTATCACGTTTAATAATGGCGAAAATTCTACTCATCCCACCACGTAAAGGCAGTTAGGTTTCGGGTTACCCGGGTTAACACTACCACATTCACCGCCACAAAACACCAACCGACTGACTGGCTCACGTGTACAAAAGAAAACTTAAATGTTTACTTCTTAAGTCAGTAAGTAACTACCATTTTACTCGTCGAGTGGAAGAGTTAGATATATTGAAATGGAGGCCGCTTTATACACAATACACACACATACACCTAAATAAACCACTCGTTGCTGTGCACGTTCAACGGACGCGTCTATCCGTAATCATATTAAATTAATTAGACGCGGTTATAGATTTGCCAAAACGCGGGACTAATTATTTTAGGTTGTGCCGAAAACAGGAAACAACACCCATCTACAATCATTCCTCGCTCTATCTTTTTTTATTTGCTTCTCTCGTCTTGGGCTCATATTTTATCTCTCTCTCTCTATCTTGCTCGTCGTTCTCAACAAGTGCCGACACTGTCAAGACTTCTCTTTCAAGGAGAATCAAGTTTTACAGCATTTATTTAAGTTTTTTTCCGAAGAATATTCACCCAATATTGTCACTTTTTGAGAAGCTTCCGATGTTTTTGCTAAAAATTGGATTTCTATCGGTTACAATGTACTGCAATCAGCGTATAGTTAATTATACATTGTTTTTTTTAACGTGAATCCGTTTACAATTGATTGGGATACCGTGTAGTTTCGAGTTTACAATCAGATTACAACTACATTTTGCTAAGCCCAGTCATATTTTTTTAAAACTATGATAATTATTTGTAATTAAGATTACAATTGTTGCGATATAGTAGATTAAACTAAACATAGATATAAACGGAGATAAAAGATAGGGATAGAGATAGATGTGGAGATAGACATATACAGAGTGGCTTGTTTTGTTATAACTTTTTTACGTTTTAACCAAATTGTAAATTCTTTTTTATTCGATTCACAAGAGTTTATCATTTGTTTGTTTCTGTAAAAAATGTTTGTATTGCACTATGGGAAGTACCAAACCGGAAAACGAAATGAATTAAGTCTATACGGATCTCAAAGTCGAGGAAATGTTGGCCAAGTTTTGTGAGCGTCCGAAGATCGATCTTCAGTCAAAAGCAAACCTTCGACAAATTACCGCAAGAAATGATCATCTGCATCATCGAGAATTGTTTTGAGCGTTCTATGAAATCGACGGAAAAAGCGTTGAAATTAATTTGGAAATTAAAGAATACTTTGTTGTTAATTTTTGTGCTAATGAATACATTTTTGTTGTCATGTTTGGTATCAAATGAAATGGTAACCCTTGTGAATTTAATTTAAAAAATTGCCAAACTTCATGAATTGGCCAATTTTTATGGCTAAAACATTCTGCAAATCTAAAATTTTATATGTCCACAATTATCCACTCAGCCGAATATTTAAATTAAAATTTTTTAAAATTCATTAGAGTCATTGATGAACCGATTTTGTGAAGTAATCTTGGAGAAAAAATCGCTTTGAATATGTGAAAAATGTAAAAAATTGATAATCATTCAACTTCGATTTGCCATATCTCCGCAGATAAGAAACCGGAAATCGTAATATCTTGGAAATCAAGATTTTTTCATATGCTCTTTATAATGAAATCAAAAAATGTCTGGTAGAAAAATCCTGGGACAGGCAATTGGCTTCAAAATTGCAAATAATCGCTTCTTATAATTTTGATTCAAACGTCTTCCAATCTTTATTTGGTGACAGATAACTGATCAACCAAAAAATCAATATTTCAAAAATTGATCCCACACATTCGGAATCTCTCTCTCTCATCTTTTGTTCAATTTTTCACCAAAATCCGATCCAAATCCATCAACTTCTTCATCATAAATTCGACTTCTTAAGTTATGAGTTAGTCTGGGCTGGTGGCTCCCCTAATTACAATACGAACCAAAACCTTAGCATCCCGCATTTTCAAGGAAAAAGCTCGTTCGTCGAGTGTGTGGTGAGGCATTTTCAATTATCGTTTGAGAGTGGCGCAATTATTGAGACTTATGGAGAGTCCAAATTTTACTTTTCGACGTATCATACTATATATTACGAGTTCTTAGCCATCCGGATTGAAAAGCGGACACCACACTTATCTAAATTAGCTTTCATTATAGAACTCAGTTCACCTTGAATAAATGGATGAGAGGATGGCGGATTAAAGTGGAAGCCGAAGAAGAGAGAATAGCTGAATTAATGGAAAGAGAAGGCTAATTCAAAATTAATCCAAAATTATCTTAATAATTATTTTTACCCTTTCAGATGAATCAAACGTATAAACACAGCACACACATCACACACACACACACCACACACACACACAAACACGTAATGCACCTTAAACAGCAATAATAGGCAATAACACATCGCACAAACAGACAGACATGAGTTTATTCTTGGTAATAACAAAACGACGAGTGGAGTTTGTTTGTTGTTTGTCACAAGAATCAAAATTTTCCTTTTTATTGGAAAGTCTTTCCGAAAGAAAGTGAAGAGTAAAATTGCTTAATTTTTGTGACGTAAAATATTTCAGCTTGCAATTTTAAATTTTTTTTAAATATTTTTTTGTAAGTTTCGTCCAAGTCTCCTTTAAAGTAAAAACCCAACGAATTCTGTTGTTTTTATCCGCATATATACGTCATTTTCCGCTTTGCTTTCATCTTTGCAGATTTCGTATTTCGACTCGCGGGGGAGCTTTTGATTCCAACTTACTCTTGTTTTTTCACTTTTGTTCGAGCTGAACACGATGGTGATGAACTGAATAGGCGTGGAAGTTGAGGTTTTACAGTGTTGAGTTTGTCGATGTTAGAAGAGCGAATGAGAAAGAAAGAGAAATAAAAATAGTCCTTTGTATATGTGTATAAAAGAAAACAGCCAATAAGAGAGTAGAAATGGTGAAATAACGTTTTAATCTTCCGCGTCGGCATATGGACTCTAGTGTAGTGGTTTTGTTCGGTTAATAGAAGCCGCAGTTTTCGAGTTCTCATTCCATGTTTGCCGTTTTTGTCTGTCTGTTATATGATATTTTCTTTTCATTTTCTCTTTTTCTCACTATAATTTTATTATGAGAATAAATGATATTTTTTGGAATGTCCTGTGAATAAGCAGCCGTACGGCTCAGAAGTGACAAATCATTTTCCCGGAAGTGATTTCCTTTATTTCATGCGTATAAAGCCGCATCGATTCGTTCTCTCTGTCTCTTGCGATTACACAATGAGAAAAGGACGTCTTTTGCGTAGACAAAAGAGAGTCCAAGGCGACAGGAAAAACAGGCCGAAAGGAAGGGAAATTTAGAAGGGGCACAATCTCCACGAGTAGACAGTTGAAGAGGAAGAAAACGCGCCAGCCAAATAAAAGCGCTTCTTTAACGTGTGCATTTTTCTTTCTTTAATTGTCTAATCATGTGATTATGTGATGTTTTTCCTTCTCGTTTGCTTTTTTATTTTCTTACTCACGCGCATAACGTTAGGTAGTAAAAAAATTCGCTGCGGGCTTCTACACACGAATTTAGTTGTTCTTGAATTCTCTTGAGTGTTACGTTTTTACAAAGTTATATAGTAAATTGTGTTTATTACGTATTTTTTTGTTTAATATGTAATACAATGATTCACGTATTAATCTAGCGTAAAGCAGAGTTGTCACTTATTTTCGAAAAATCGAAAATATCAAGCCCACTGGCTTTTGCGATTTCTCTTTTTTTTCTCTTTTAAACCCTTGCAAAATCCTTTTTTGCTTCAAAATTCTTTACAAAGTTGTTAGTCATTGTGTCGAATGAGCAAATGAGCGTTTTTCGGATGTGTCAGTGCTCTTTATGAACCATTTACTTTGATTTAATATTATTAGCGTAAGTTCGTGTGCACATATAAGTGTGTCTACAGTTAAAGAGAAATAAAAACAGAAAAGAAGGAAGCGCAGAGGAGAGAAGGGACACACACAAATCACACAGTTAGACAGCGAAAACGAAGAAAGAGTGGAACGCGCTATGTGGTTAAAGAAGAAAACTGTACGTTTCACGTCTCTTTTTAGTTGTTCGGTTGACACTTTTCTTCTTTTTCTTCTTATATAAACGTGTAATAGTGTCTCTTCACTACCCCTCTCTTTCTTTTCCTTGTCTCTTTGCTTTAGGCCCTTTTGTTTGTGCACGTAGGGTCTTTCATTTGTATCGCGTAAGAGACAGACAGACAGACAGACAGACAGACAGACAGACAGACAGACAGACAGACAGACACACACAGGCACAAACAAACAGATAGAGAGAGAGAGAGAGGCAGTGAAATATGCGATGCGGCTTATAAGCACGAAAAATGGAGGTGTGGTAAATTATTTGTATAATATTACATACGATTAATTATACCAACTTTATTTTACTTTCAAAAGATATTATGTACAGGGGATTCGGGACACGTGTCGAAAATCAACCGATCGAGAAAAGTTTTTTTTCTCTTTTCCTTTGTTTTCTTCTCGGTGATTACTTTATCGCTTCATTTACAGGATATCTCACTATAGGAGCATTGTTTTAGTGAATTTGAGACAAAAAATTCTACCCAATTTTTGGACCCCTTGGTTTTGACCTTTGCCAAAAATTTTTGCCTCCTGGATATTTCATTTATAATTTTAAAAAATCATTAAAGTTTAATTAATAATTAATGCAGCTTTATAGAGAAGAAAGAGCTCTTTCGAAGGAATATAAACATTTTACCAAACAGAAAAACAAATCGTTATAAAATAAAAGAGAAGGCAAGCCCGAACGAAACATTTTTCGCCAACCAACCCAAAATTTCCTGTTAGAGAGACTCGAAAGAAGCGAAATTCCAAAAATAATCCAACAAAAATATGTTGCCCTAATTTTTTCAGTCGACGTATTATTTGCAGAAATATATTTTTTAAATTTAAACTGTCGAGTGAACCGACCACATGCGCGCCGAGAGTTTAACCGGTTTAGCGCCTGGTAAATAGGTTTGAAAACAAAGTGTTGAGAAAGGAAAGGAACCGATTGTGGAATTTGTCCCGCTTGGTGGTCGAATAGGCACGCAAAGAGCGATGAAAGAACACACTAACGTGTTTCTCTGAAGTTCCCACCTTTTTTTTTGTATTCTTATTGCAAGCTGACGATGTGTTTTCATGATGATGGTGAAGAAAAGTGTTTAATATTTAAGCATCAGAATCGATATTTGAACTCGCGAGGATAGTATTAACAATAGGAGGCTATAGAGGCTCGTCTTATGAATAATAGCGTAAAGACAGTAATATAAACAAATAAGTAAGAGAAGCTACTTTGGCTTTGATTCCCCGTAATTTGCATAATTGATTTTTTTTAACTGTAAAACCGTTAACACAATCAGTGTCTTTAGTTCTCTAATAAATGTAAAATCAGGGATGCAATGGAATTTCCTGCTTCCGATATCCGGAAAAAATTCACTTTTTTCCGGAAATGGTAGAAAATTTTGACTACATGACAGCTGAAAAATACTAATTACTAATTTATAACTGTTTTGTCTCAAAACGAATAGTTTAAATATTAAAAAATCTCAAATTGTAAAATTCATAAAAATCGTATCTTTAAAAAATAAAACGGTTTTTTGGTGAATGTAAGTTTTTGTTTGATAAAAATTGTTTTATACCAATTTGGTTCCGGTATCCAGTTTTCGGTATCCGGTTTTTTCCATTAACAAATTTTTGAATTTTGAAGAAGAAAAATAAAAATAAGTTAAACCGTTTTTCTGTAATCCTTGTTTGTTAGTGTTTTTGACCCCCCTCTCTCCTGGATAGATTTTAAAAAATAGCTGTCTATCCGAGGGAAAATTGTAGTCGCGCACACCCGCAAAGAAAGCTGGAAACATTCGCTACAAAAATTGCAACAATTGTCTTTTCTAAAAAAGGAACATTTCTATGATTTCTCTGGTCCACATGTGGCCACAATTCATAATGTGTGTAAATGTAGTGACTAAAAGCCTCGAAAAAGCTTTTTTTGTGTTCGTTAGAGAGTTTCCACGTCGTTGAGTGTATGTTTGACTATATATAAAAGAGATAGATGTAAAACAAAAAGGAATAAGGATGAAAATCTTTGAGAGAAAAATGTTGAAATTGGATATAAGACTTATTAAAGACCATAAATCCGAATTAAATTATTTAGAATAAAAAAATTTCGAAAAATAAAATTAAATAGATCGTTCCGCGAAATGTCTAGTCCACAAAGAAGGACGGCGCTTTGTCCGTTAAAGGCCGAAATAGGTGCGGCAAGCGGAAAGTGATTAGGCATATTGTTTCTTCTCCAAGCAAACACATTCCTCTTCCACATCCGTCGAAGGTCCACGCAGAAAGCGGCGGCAGAGAGGGAAGATATTTGTGTTTTCAAAAGATGTGTGCGAATTTTCGAAAAAATCTCACCGATTTTCCTGTGTGGGCTAGAACCAATTTTAAGAAGACTTGTTTTTGTTGGAAAACAAAAAAATTGTACTAATTTGATGGCAAATTTTGTAGCCGTCATCTCATATCCAATTCATGCCAGTCCATTTAAAAAAATGGAGAAATTGAGAGTTCGACGAAATTTTGGTGCAAGATAGATTAATCTATCTAAATTTCGAATGTGTCGTTTAATATTTGTATTATTGATTTTTTGGTCAATTATGACTTAATCAGTTATCGATAACTAAATTAAGATCATTTTTATCAAAAAATAGATTTCAAATTCAAATTCAGATGGGTCTTACCAAAGTAGTGTATCTTCAGCTGTTGTAGAATTATTTGGCCCAAGTAAAAAATTTTAGTTCTGAATAACTAAAGAAAACATAGTATAGGCGAACGGTAAGTATGTTTCACGAAATCATTTTCTAGAACTATATTTGTGGTCGAAAAAAATCCAAAAATTCAGACCGGCATGCAGCACACTGAAACAAAAAGCATCACCGACACATATTTTTGGTATCAACCAAAATTGGTAACTTTTTGGGAATCGAGTAAAAAAAGAATTTTACAATTTGTTAAAAAGAAAAAATTATAAAAATAAACAAAAACGGAAACTTTAAACTTCTCTTCTGACCTTCCATGTATTCACTTCAACCAGTTTTTCAATTTGCTTTATAATTTTGTTTACGTTGTTGCTACTTTTTTAATTTTAATGTCTTTTTCAATATTAATTTTCGCATTTAATCGAAAAAAAAACGTTGCACTTTGAATCAATGAAATAACCTCACTTTTTTGCATAAGGTCTTTCCATTAGCGCGCTGTGTACCGCTGAAATGGCACAACTGATTGCACTTTCATCCCCTTAAAGGACACAAAAGTGCCGAACATAATTTGCGACTTAAAAATAAGCGGGGCAAGAAATTTTTATGCATAATGCCAAAAATAATTTGTTACACTTTTTTTCACCACGCTGCCTGGCTGGAGCACTGCATAGTTAAAGAATTGTTATTTACCTACTTATTCTCGGCTAAGGTAAAAATAGGTAATGAAAATGGATTATTCTTTATTAACAATTTCTTTTATTTTACTTTAAAAAAAATCAATTGTAAATATATCGGCACTAAAGGGCAAGCTCACTGTTTGACAACACCTTCCATAAGAAGTATGCAATTAATAAGTGAAGCACTTTTGATCATTGTTGCGTAAAAAAAGCGAAAAAATTAAAGGAGGACTGTAAGTAGGAGTGTAATTACCGTGCAAAAGTGTCACTGTTCAAAGGTTCCGTTTCATTTTTTACAATTGCATTGTACGTTCAAAGAGCGCGAATTTTACGCATTTGCAGAAAAAAATCTTTGCGGCTTATCCTCACGAACTTAAGACACATAGTTTCTAAGGTTCTCTCCGTCAAAAATGCCAGCACTCTTTGCGAGTCCGATTTTTATAGAAATTTTATTGAACCAAAATCGGCCACGCCATTTTTCTTGAAAGGTTTAAATATTTTCTTATTTTTAGCTTGGAGAAATGCTCTCCTCCAACCGATAGACGGCTGGGCCGCCGCTTATTGGCTAATAATATGGATGTGTCGAAAGCGAAGAAGCTGATCAACACCGAATATTCTTTCTACTACTTCTCATTACATTCATTATATTGAAAAATAATAATATAATTTATTTTTTGTACGTAATAATTCATCGAAACGTCAATAATTGATCTCCAAAATTGCTTGAACTAGGTGTAAGCGAATAGTAATTTTACGTTATTTTCAAACTTGCCGGCTTTCCTCCACGTTATAAAGTCCCAGAAATTTTTGACATCTTTTACCTCTGATAATTATTTTCATCTAATTGCGTGAGAGATTTCGAAGCGATGGGTGTTTGCCAGAGCCAAGAGGAGAAGGGAACTTCAGAACAAGACCCGACAAATCGACCGGGAGCTGATGCAGGGTCATATGGCTCAGCATCGAGTTGTCAAACTACTGCTTTTAGGCAAGGATAAGCAAATGTTTTTATTTTTTGCTTTTTTGCCATTTAGCCAAATCTAGTTGGAATACATTTTAAAATGTGTGTAACAAAAGTGGGGCGACTCGATCAATGAATTATAATTAAAAGACGATAATGATTCGATATTTTTATTGTTGTCGAAAAGAATAATTCATAATAATCTATTATTCAACTCGAAGGAGTGAACAAAATTAAATTTTTTTGACGAATTGCAATTTTTCTAGAAATTAAAAACAATTTCGAAATATTTTAGGCGCTGGTGAATGTGGAAAAAGTACGGTGCTGAAGCAGATGAGGTAGGTTGTTGGTTTTTGGTGCTAGTATTAAATGTTTAAAATATTTTTTAAGGATACTGCATGACAACGGAGCGCTGAAATCGGAAGAGGAAATGCAGAAGCAGAAGGCGGTCATTTACAACAATACCGTTCAAGCGATGATACAGATTATTCGCGGCATGAACCAGCTCAAAATCCCGTTTAGCAATCCTGAGTCGGAAGTGAGAGTTTTGATCATCGCTTGACTTTTAATATGTATTTTCCAATTCTGACTTTTTATGCAAAAATTTTTGTTTTTCAAAATTTTTTGCTCTTTCTGATTTTAATTTTAAGAATAACTTTTTATTTTAGTCCAATTCGCGGGTGGTGATGGACGTGGTGAAGCGCGGTGACGACTCTGAGCCTTTCACTCCGGAGCTCACCCGAGCGCTGTTGGAGCTGTGGCACGACAAGGCAGTCAGTCAGACGGCGGTAATGCGCGGCAACGAGTATCAATTGGTCGAGTCCGCCGCACAGTAAGCGCACAGAGACTTTTTAGGATTTTTTATTTGGTATTTTGGTAATTATGGTATCTCCAACATAATGTTTTATCATTTGCCAGCAATGAGCTTTTGAGAGCGTTTCTTACTTTTGAGTTGTAAACTTTTTTGTTTTTTTTTGTTTTAATACATTATCCGTTTTTTTCTTAAATGCTTATACGGTAACCGTTTAAGCATATTTTTGGCATACAGAAATATGAAATATTTAAAATTTGTAAGTACTAGATTTTTCGGATTGCAGCAGCCGAGTCTTTTTAGTTAATGACAATTTTTTGTGTAGATACGGTGTTGTAATTTTGTACAAAATGAGATTAATAGTGCTAAATCAACGAGTTACTAATTTTAAGTCGGATTGAGATGTCATTGTCTTAAAATGATAAAGAAATTTTTTTAGTATATTTTGAGGTTTTATTAAATGTTTAATCAATTAATTGACTAATATAATTGAAAATATATTGCAATAATTTGAAAGTTAATTTGGTTTTATCATTTGTATTGTGAAAGTTGAAATCTAAATATTTAAAAAACCTTTTATAATTCATTTTTGTGGGCTGATTTATAAAACTTCATTTTACTTTAACGTTTTCAGCTTTTTAAACTCTATTGAGCGCTATGCGTTGCCGGACTTCATCCCCACTGAGCAGGACATTCTCCTCAGTAGGATAAAGACGACCGGAATCGTCGAGGTGAAGTTTAAGATGAAAAACGTGGACTTTCGGTTAGAATTCTTTTTTAGCTTGAATCGTTCATTTATTGTTCTTAGGGTATTCGACGTAGGAGGCCAGCGGTCAGAGCGGAGAAATGGAATTCACTGCTTGAGGTAGAGTTTCCGACATTTTTAGATGTTAATATTGTAATTATTAAACAACAAAATAAGCTTCATTGCTAGAAATTATTGTTAGAATGCGCCATGGTATGAAGTTCAGAAAACTTGCTGGCCTTGGAAGTATTAGGATTTGGATGTTACTGTTAATAGACACAATGCCAAGTTTATTTGTGTTTTTTTTCGAAATTCAGTTTTTGAGTTTTAACTAACAGTTACAACTAACATTATTAATTGTTTAACCGATTGACATGCTTTTATTCTTTGAATTAGATTTGTAATTTAAATTGATTGCAAGCTCATCGAATCGAGAAGTATTTTAAAGATTTTTTTCGCATACTTTTATCAATTGAATTATTTTTTTAAGAATTTAAACATTAATTTTAGAAATTCTACCTGTTCAAAGGTAGAATTTCTACCGAAACTGTTCAATTCAGAAATATTAGTTTAAAAAGGAAAATTTTACAAAAATTAAACTTTAGGACGTCAACGCGATCATCTTCATTGCTGCAATCAGTGAATATGACCAAGTGTTGTTCGAGGACGAAACAACGGTATTGCAACAAAAAAAATTTGAGTTTGAATGCAGGTTTAAAAGATTATTTCTCTGTAGAACAGAATGGTTGAGTCGATGCGGCTGTTCGAGTCGATCTGCAATAGCCGGTGGTTCATCAGCACGTCTATGATCCTCTTCTTAACAAAAAGGATCTCTTCCAGGAAAAAATCCGCAAAAACATCCATCAAGATCGCGTTCCCGACTACAAAGGTTTTGTTTCGTTTTTAATTGTGGCAGGTTATTTTTGAGTACTAAAATTATTGCCATTTTCTATGTGTTGTAATCTTATATTAGATGCTAAAAGACTTACAGAAAATAACTACGGTGATTATTGATTAAATTTTGTTTTGGTGCACATTTGTTTTTTAAATGTTATTGAAGGCCAATAAATTATTGTATATCCCGGGCTTTGCTTGCATTTATTCTTCTACTTTTAAATTTAATTCATCTTACTGTTTTTATATCTTTTAATTGTGTTTGTTCGATTATTAGAAACTTTTCGCAAAAATTTTGAAAATAGAAATACGATTATTCGCCACGTGCTGATGTTTCTTAGAGTATGTACACTTTTTGAAGAGCTTAGATTAGAATGTAAACTTTAACTTTTTTTTAAACTTAAGTTAGAATAGCTCTCTAGGTTTCTCTCTATGTTTTAAAATAACTCAATAGCATAAAATTGCTTTTGTAAATAATTACAGGGCTGATTTTTAGAGCGATGGGTAGAAAAATATCTTAATTGTTTAGACCCAACACTTATGACGATCAGGTGAAGTACATTTGAGGAGAAGTTTGAAGGGCTGAACGCGAATCCAGATAAGGACCATCTACTTCATCAGACGTGCGCCACCGACCACCACAACCAGGTTGCAGATGATTCTCGATTCGGGTCAGTTTATTCGGAAGTGTTTCTTTCTTTCTTTATGGCCGCGCAAAGATATCTAGTTTTCGTTTAAAGTGACCAAGCTCTTGTACTGACTTTTATTATTAGGTATTCTGTTTTGACTTTCTCGCAACATCTATGAGACTTAAGTGCAAGAGGTTTACGAACATTTTCTGACCTCACAAATAATCTGTTTATTTTTATATCAAGCGTCATGTTGACTCTCTATTCACAAGATATCTACCGAAGAAGAAAAAAAGATACAAATAACAAAAACGTTTTTTTAATACTTGTTTGTTGCTATAAAGTAATAAGTAAAGAGATATGTCCATAACGATTTTCAAAAAGAATAATGAAATAAGCAGGCTTTAAACCGGGTAATTTCTATCAACTTTTTTGTTCTTCCCTTACAAATAATTTTTTTTGGGTCGTTCCCTACCCACGTCCCGTCACAATCTAATGTCCCCTCGTGTAATGAGTATATGGAAATTATAAAAGAATTTATATAGAGAGAAAAAAAGGTCATTATAAGCTTCAAGTGATTTTTTCCAAATATTTGTCAACGAATTATCCTTAAATCATGCTTTTTTCAGTTATCGACATGAGTACATCCACGGCCCAATCTGCAGGGCTGTGATGTATAATGAGCAAAAAATATCGACGGAACACATATTCAAATTGTGAGAGCGAGTCATGAGTTGCCGGAAAAACATTGTTTTTGGGCCGATTGACAGCGTTTTGAGGGTTTCTCGTTGACGGGTTCTCATAGCAGACGGATGCTAGTTTGAAAGTGTTGTGTAAAGTTTTCCAAGAAAATATCCCGTTTAGAATGGTGGCCTCCATTTGGACTCGTAGTTTGGATCCATGGGGTATGGGCCAGGGTACGGTTTACGAACTGGTTGTTTTCATTTTTCTTGTGATTTACGAAAAATGTCAAGTTGTAACCTACAATTTTAAGAAATTTTAATAAAAACACGTGATGAAATTAAAAATGTAATTTTTTGCTAAATTTTTTTAAAAAAGTAAATGTTTTTTCGATTTTTTAATTTTGTAAGTCACTTACGATTTACAAATATTTGCAACTTTTCGAAAAAAAAATAGTTTTTCTTAGGTGACAATTTCTTTAATGATTTACAAAATAAAAATTCGTTACGGT
The DNA here is from genome assembly GCA_024550625.1 of Dendroctonus valens. NCBI lineage: Eukaryota > Metazoa > Arthropoda > Insecta > Coleoptera > Curculionidae > Dendroctonus > Dendroctonus valens. Next base: position 130,629 of record JAJTJO010000774.1, on the reverse strand, counting down.
GCGCCTGATAAGGGCCCGTCTTCACATACAAATTTTTTTCGAATATCTCTGTAATGAAATCTCCTTTGAAAATTTCCTATCTAAAAAGTCAAACCTCCTCTCTTTCTCTCATCTTTGCGCATAAGGTTTTTCTTGGCTTACTACACTCAACATTCGCTTATCAATAAAAATACTATTTTGTAACGTTCAAGTTGGGAATATACTGTCTATTTTGTTTTTCAATTTTTTTAATACAATTTTATACATATTTTTGAGCAATTGTGCTTTCTTTTTGATTGCACGAAATGTAATAAATTGCGAGTTTATACCATTATGGTTGTTAATAGTACAGTATATCTTATAGAAGGGGTCGTTAGTTAAGTGGGCTTTCTTTAGTTACTGATTAGCTCCCTCCGTCGGGAAAATTTAAAAATTACAAAAATTTATTGCACCCAAATTCGGAGATTTTTACTTATTACAAAAAAAAATTATTTTCGACAAGTAAGAATTCGTTCGGTGAATCAATGAATACAAGTAGGATGCTAAACTGGATAAGGGAAGGATGATCTCCCTAAATCCCGTTTGAAATCTTGACATACATGCAAAAACTCGTTGATTTTGTGGGGGTTTCTCATTTTTCCATTCACAAAAAAATCAAATAAAAATAGAAAAGCTGGAAAATAGAAAATATTAAAAAATTATATTAGGCCACACAAAAGAGGAATGATTTATAGAAAATGGAAAAAGACATGTTTCTCTCTGTCACTTATCTTTCTCTCTCTTCGGTCATCACATATCGCGAAAGAGAAGGAATAAGTTATTTACGTACGAAGAATGAAAAATAGAATCGTAATAGCAATAAGAGTAGTCATAATTAAGGACGCTTGTACGTTAACCTATTTAAAAAATTGAATGCAATTTTTAGCCTGTGATTAAAAAGTGACCTAATTCAAACCTCATTATTGCTCTATCCTTTCTTGACGTCTAAAGGAACTCTTTAAAAAATATGTATTTCTAGTGGTAGTTATAGAAACACTGCTCAAAATATATTAGGTTGTTAAAATATAAACTTGGGTTTGAACCAAAAACTAAATTTATTATATAAAAACAAAATACAACACTGCAATCTAAAAGGTATTCTCCATCATTTATCAATGACCTTTTGCCAACGTCCTCGCAAGGAATGGATACCCTCCTCGAAGAACTTGCTGGCCTGCGACTCAAAATAATTAAACCCCAAATTTTTTTAAGATAGATATTAAACTTTAAGATAATTTTTTTATTGTATTCTTTAACTAAGCAATAGAATGGCGATCCGAAGTTTATGTTTTAACAACTAACCTAAAGAATATATAAGTAGATACATGCTAATGTTAGCATAAACAGGATATGCCATTAAATGATTAAATATTAGTATCGACAACTATAAATAAGTATCGGCCACCTTCAAAATCATACTAGTTCTGTGATTAAACTAGTTCTCGCAATTTTTTTCAAAAATTTTCTTGTCTTACGACCAAGTAATTCCAATTTTTTCAACTTTAATTTTCAAAATTTAAATTCTAGAGTATATTGGAAAGCCGGTTCACTTTAAACGACTGTATTTTATACTTAACGAAGATAGAAAAAGGAGCTAAAACAAGTAAATAATTTGTAGATTGAACACGCTTCTTATAAGTGATGGGAGAAGCTAAGGACTCTTCTTAAAATGAATTGCACACAGATTTTGCCTTAAGTGGTAATGATTTTGTTTTGGGGCGGATAAACATTTTATAGATCATGTTTTGGGTGAACGAGTAATCGATTCAGCTTTTCTTACAACTCACAGGTATTCGTTTCCTAATTTCTGGCTTTTCTATCTTTTAAAAGCTTCATCTTATCACTTGCGGTTGAACTTGTTCTCCGGATTTCCTTTATTCCTTTCCTTTCGTTCAATTCGTATTTGTTGCAACGCGTCGCTATAAAGGATTTTCTCTTTCTTTTAACGTTATTGCTCCATTGCCACCTTTCCCCTACTTATTCACTGAAAAGGAAAGTAGCCGCGACAACAAAAGATAATTTTCTCCAGAAGCGGGCTCTGTTCTCCTCCGCAAAGGGAGTTGTCTTGTTTGTTTCCTCTCATTTGTTTCAACCCAGGAATAGGATAATTTTTAAGAATAAAGTGGATGTCAAAAAGGCTGACATAATTCTGCGTGTACCCCACCTTGGGCTTTCTTTTCACTCTTTCTCGATTTGTTTGATGGTGAAATTAACTTTGCTTTCACAGCAAAGTTCAATAAAAAAATTTTCCGGGGCGGAATACCAATTGGAGAGGACGGTGGTTGTTTTACGCGGTATCATTAAAGTTGAAATTTTACATACGAGAGATGTTGGTGGTAATCTTGCCGCCCTTAAATTGATTTTCTTGTTGTTTTCTTTCCTCAGAATGTTCTTCAGCTTTTGATAGTTACCCACATGGTTCGATAACCAAAAACGTGGTACCCCTGGTTGTCATTATTCTTCTGCGCTTTTAAGTGTTGTATCGACATATATTGACACTTTACTTCTTTTTATTCCAAAAAGCGACCGTAACTGCTGCAACTTCAACAAATCGCCTAATTTTTTCAAAATCCAGCACAATCAAAGCAATTTTATAGCAATTTGGAGTCATCAAAAGCTATTTGTGTCTACAACAACAAAAATCAAATTAACGTGACCACTGGTTTCATTATTGATTTATGTAAAATTTTTTTATTCTTCCAGTTAAAATTAAATGGTCCACTTAGATTGAACGTACGATTTGACGTTTGTGCAATTGAAATTATTAGCAAAAAACGTAGCTAGGATTCCCGAAAATCACTTGAGGTAGAGAAGAGAAGCGAAAGTGAATAAAGATTAACTAGAAAAGTGCGGTTTTTGAGACTAGAGAAGTTGTTGGTCGGAATCCGGAGAAAGTGGTTGGCAAGTTTTGGGCGAGAAAGAAGAAACAGTGGGTAAAATAAGTCAAGACGGATTCGGTGTGCGATTGAAATTCAAAACTCATACAATGTTTAATTTAACGTAAGGAAATATTGATTTTTCCATCAAATATGTACGTTCGTGCAAACGACGTAGTTCAGCGTTCTATAAGGTGCTGCAAGCTTTTCATTCTGTGGCCAATGAGAGTGACGTGTGTAATAAAAGTGTTTTTTCTAAGTGAAAAATTTTACTTGGTTACCGCACGAATCGAACTTTTTTTATAGAATTATAAGCCCCCCCAAGAATTATAAACAAAACTAAAGATTTTGACAATTTGACTTACAAGGGGGCGTGCTGAATTTTGTGTTTTTCAGTAGATTTTTATAAAATATTTTTCATTTCATGATAACCGATTTTACCGAGCCTAGTTGATGTAAATATTCTCTGAAAGCGGTTATTACACTTTATATAAACTTAAACTAAATTTTAATTTTTGGTTATAATGTTTTTTAAATGCTTATCTATCCTCTTGGTAATGTGCAGTTAAATTCATCTTGTATGGTGGGAAGATATTTATCGAAAATTTCATTCTAATCCATCAAGTTGTTTCAGAGTTATAAGAATTAAAAATTGTTTTGCAAAACTTTTTCCCTCACCCATAATGTTACGTATTTATGATTTTTTTTAATTTTTTCAGAATTAAGCAGTAATTAAGCAGACCACTTTTTGTAGTTATGAGGGACATACTTTTTTTGAACTCATATTTTATCGTTCTCATTTATCAGTTGATCTACGGTATGAATTTACCATTTTTTGAATGCAAAATGTTTATTCCGAATTTTAGGACAGGACAATTGGCAACACACAAAAACCTCAAAAAATCACAGAAGTTCAACCAAGTAGCTTGGAGCGAGTGTCTCACACCGATGGTACCGATTGAGCAATCGATTTCTAACATTATCGGAACTACGACACGGTTTGTACTTATTCTTCTGCTAACTTAGTTGTAATTTGTTAATTGTGTTATAACAGTAAAAAACTTAATTTTGGGTGTACTTTCATTATTTTTTTTTGGTACTGATTTTATCACAAAATAATGATAATGAATGTTTTTTATCTCGGAAAGTCGAATATCGAATTTTGTTACCCTGGTTCATACCACGGGTGTACATAAATAATTTTTGTGTAAATATAAGTAAAAAAATACCTTAAAAATTCGAAAATCGAAAGCCGAAACAACATTTCCGCTTACCCAGCCCAAACAAATGTATTGTACTATACATCGGACTAATAGTTTAGCGGATTTCCCTCAAAAGTTCGAGATCATTGAATTTTGAAAGAAATTTGCGCGATTTATTTCATAGGGTCTCCACGAATGGTTTTGGTGCTTGTTCCTAACACGGTCTTAATTGTTACTTATGAATGCTACATCCAGTTTATTTTCAGTAATCTGCTGTTCAGTTGCGACCTTTTCACGTCCTACAACTTCGCGTAACTTCCTTTTGTTCATGATTGGTTTTATTGTACTGTCTGAATAAACTATTAATTTTCAAGGTGGTTCATCTAAATCAATATTCTAGTTCAATATTTGAACTATTTTCAAGATGTGCTTGGAAAACAAGGAAAGCACATTTTATAGCAACAGAATCCAAACCAAATTACAATGTCATTGTTAATATTATAAAAATGTATTTTTGAACGGGCATCGCTCATAATAGAAAAGTTCGCAATACTTACTAAAGAATTTATAGCAAAGAATTAAACGTTTTTCAAGTATGAGCATAATATATTTTGTAAAATTTCCATTACCAACCTAATGTTTTCCATTACGCTTTAATAATTATACAATTAGATATTTAATTTAGAAATTTGTCCATGGATGTTATTTATCGATTATTCGTCAAGCATAAATAAAGTAAGTGTCACGTGTCGAGTCCTCACAAAAACGGCCTATCATAAATGAAATAAATAACTTATAACAGGCGATGTTTACATCGTCTTCATAAATATTTAAATAATATTCAACCGTGCTACATGATTAGTCAAACTGACAACGCTTCCGTTTTCAAGATTTTTTAAATCAGTTTATGCCTGTCGACAATTAAAGTTATTTATTAGGACCTTTTTTCTTGACTTGTTATCTCATTTTCTTAAGCTAGGAATGTTTGAGACGAAAAGATGATCTTTTAGGAATTATTGTCGCATCAGTATGGCCTGTAGTCAGCGATGATTAAGTTGAAAATAAGTGAAAAATTATTAGGCGCCAATCTGCATAACATATTTTGGTCTGTTTTCCTTATTATTATTTATTTGCATTTTTATTCCACAAATTATTGTATTTTACGTTATTTTGTTGTAAGTTTCAGTTAAAATACCTTACTACTATGTCTAAGGCTATATTCAAATGTTTAGTTATTTGAGTGTTCTGATTATTCATTTCATCTTTAAATAATGTTTAGATGGTGATGAAAACCCGTGAAAAGAGAACATATTAGGAAACCGCATAATCGACTTATGCCTCGTAAAAAGTTCACTTATTGTGAATTATAACAATTTGATCAGTTTTTATCGACTTCAACAGAAGGCACTAAATATAAACCGACAAACAGAAAACATGTATACAATTCCAAATTGAAAATAAACGTGAAAGTAATAAACAATAAATACATTTGTGGAAAGTGACCACTGTTTGTGTGACTGTGAACCATGTTTTTGTTTCAATCATCTGTTTTTACCACGAAAATATTAAATGTGTTTTACAATTTGAATGATTGTACACGGACTTTCGCTGTTCTAAGTATGCCAAATACACTACATGTTTGTATCACCATGTCGTCCTTTTTGGAAATTCTGTTCATAATTTAACTTTCTGGACGCCATTATTTAACCAGACATATTAACAGTGAATTTATTCTACTCACACTTTAGCTCACAAGATGACTATTACAGAATTTTTATTTTTCATTTAAAGTTTAGAAAATTGCCAATGCTTGCGCACAATATTATACAAATGCAAGAAGGAAAGGGAGGAATGGAAGTAACCATATTGTAGTGCCAGAAATGAAATATTTTCGAAAATCTGATGCGCGAAATGCCCCTAAAAAAATCATTTTAAAATTTAACATGAGTCTATTTCATGCAGCCCTTAATCATATTTTTGTTTATTATTTTTGGAATGTTCGATTACTACTACTACTACTACTACTCCGTAGCGCTACAGCCCCTGATGGGCCTTGGCTGATGCAACAATTTGCCTCCATCTGCCTCGATCTTCCATAACTTCTATTCACCTATGACCATTCCCAATGCCGATTTTCCGGAGGTCCGATGTTATATTATCACGCCACCTTAATCTCGGTCTTCCTTCTGGTGCTCTGTCCCATATTAATCGGACCATTCTATCCTCTGGCTTCTTGGTACGTGCCCTGTCCATCTCAACCTTTGTGACTTTATGAGGTTAATCAGTTCTGGTTGATTGTATATTTGTTTTAGTTCTAATGTTCTAATGTGTAATGTTCGATTGACTAACTTCTATTTAAGAAGCTTCATTAGCCCATTTTTATATTAGATTATAATATAGAAACTAATTATCAGTACTTTTACTGCTTCTTAGTAAAGTATTATTAGTAAAGAAGCAATCGGTAACTTGTCTCATGTTGACCGAAAGTCATCAAGAGTTAATTCAGGGGACAAAACATACCTTCTTCAAAATTAAAGTGCCAGTTCATTTCGCTGCTACTTCAGGCCCGGTAATTAGGGAGCAAAATTTTGGGAAATTAATACGTTTTTAAAAGAAATCATTTCCGAATCAGTTCGTTTGTGCCGGTCGATTAGTAATATGAGACTGGTGAATCAGAATTAATGAATTAAGAGGCGCCTGGGGTAGGAGATTTTTATGTGAATTAGTCAAAACAGTTTAGCAATGTAATTATCAGTTATTACTGTGTATATTTTCCTGACTGTATTTCAATTTAATCCAAAGGAAATTCCTGGGTTCCAGTCAATTTTATTGTTTATTATTTAAAATGTCACAAATACGTTTCGGTGTCTTTCTCCACCATCATCAGTTTGCCTAAAATACACATGCACAGTCATCATTAATTTAAAAACAAGAGCTCTATCAAAATATACATACTAATAATTACAAATTACAAACTATTAAAAAGTATATTAAAAACAATAGGTTTCCAGGTGATTGTCCTGACTCATCAATGAAAGAAATATGTGTGAGAAATTTTTCTCTTCTTTTTCTTCTGTCTCTTGAAAAGACGCTTTCATTCAACGTGTTTTTCCTTTCTAATCTTAATCTGGATTTAATATCAATGCGAGGTTTATCCTGGAAGCTCCCGCTTCAATCAATGATTAATGGTGATATGGAAAATTGTAGCAAATGAGCATCGCATATTAGCATCTCCTAACGTTGACCATTTTATTGCAGATTACGCTATTACTAACAACAATTTAAAAGGTATCTAATTACAGATGTTGAATGCGTCTAGTTAATACCAATTTGATTACAGAATAATAATATACCCAGCCTGTGAATTTAAATCACATAAGAACATCTTATACTTTTAACGGTAGTCATTTAAGACCAGTTAACGCAGCCAAATGATCTTTAGGACAATTTAATTCTTTAAGTAAATCTGCCTTCAAGAATGTTCTCACGAGCGTTGCAGATGATTGGGTCGCATCTTTTTCAAGCTGCTGAGAATTTAAGAGTTGTACAAAAAAAGGAGTTCTGCTCTGAACACTGACTATAAGATATTATCCCACACAAATGTTTGTGGCGACAGCAAAAACCTTAAAATTGGATGTTCATTTATAAACAAAATCACACCAAGTTATTGTATAAGATTGCATACATGAACTGATGTTCTGAGGATCAAAAAGTATCCTATTTGAATAGCTACACTGGCTGTTTCCAGGACAAATTTAATGGCCTCGATTTACAAAACGCTACGATTAGTCAAGCATATCGGTCTGGCTCCTTAGGCGTTCTATATCCTTTCTATGGAACAAATGCTCTGAATGGTCCAAGAGCTGTTAGAGCTGAAAGCCTCGAATGGGTTGAGAGAGGTAACAATGGTTTCGAACCTTGCGGACAATGAATTCAATTGTGGACCGAACATAATTTTCCTAGCTGGCTTCCGGTGAATTACTACTATATATATATATATATATATATATATATATATATAATATATATATTATATATATCTATATATATATCTCTATATATATAATATTATATATCTATATCTTCTATATATATCTATTCTCTATCTATTCTCTATATTCTATCTCTCTCTCTATCTCTATCTACTCTCTCTATCTCTATCTCTATCTCTATCTCTACCTACTTTCGCGACCTACTTTTTAAAAACCAGTCATAGAAGAAGAAGAAGAAATCCAGTAATATGAAGAACATTTCCTCAGAAGAGTAGAGATCATAACATTTCCTCCACTTTCTTATTGCTAGCCCCTAGCGACTTTTGCCGTTCTAAACCGCTTCACTGCAAATCTCAAGTCAAATGACTGATCGTGCCTTACAGTTACCAGAGAAAAGAACATTCATTTAGTCCTTAGGTGTATAATTATGTGATTACTTTACCCTGGACCGTTAGTCGATCATTCAACTGTAATGCGAAAATAATGTAACAGGTACTGTGCTATAAATTACCCGGTGCCATAGTCGAAGTCAAATCAATGATAGGCTTTTATCATTAGATAAAATATTCCAGCAATAAAGCGCAGTAAAATTCCTGCAGTCGGCCTTATACTGGTATCTATCGGGTTTCAGTAAAGCTTGCAGCTTTTATATGGTCGGAGATGGCGCCTATAGGTAATCTTAAACTCTACTTACAAAATGATGTAAATGTAAACAGTCAGTTCATTTTGTTATTTGGACTTTGGCGATAATAAATAAACAATTATGAGGCCCGTCCAAAATAAGCGCAGGTATGGATAGGTATGTGAATATAAACTGGGAAACGTTAAAAAATTTATAATAATGCTAGCTCAAGAGACCCAGTCCAATTCAGTTTGCTATCGCAGATTTTTAACGCTGTTTATGAGAATCATCGACAAAAAACAGACAACGAAGTTTGATTACTGAATGAACAGGCAAGAATGTGTAAGGAATATGAAAAAAATTCTTATTTGAAAATGCCTAGAGTACAAAAAACCTTTGGTTCTCGTGACGGCGGAAAAAGCTTCAAAGGACACCCAAAGTTTTGAAGCTTTTTAAATAATACACGATAAAGAATTGAGTGTTCTTCCGAGAAACTTATTGAATAGCCTGAAATTGGACCACATAGTGTTGTATAGTTATGGTTATGTATTGGATATCCGATGTATTATTTTTAGCCACTGACCAGGATTTCCCCACCCCCCATCACTTTTAATTGTGGCACGATTAGAGCCGGAACTTTCTAGGACCGAACAAAGGAAACAGTAGCCATGTGTCACGTTTAGGTTGAAGGGTCGAAAATGTATAGAAATCTACGATTTCAATGGCCAGTGTGGCAAAGTGTTGTTTTTGAGTTTTGTTTTTCAGTAGGTTCTTGTTGCAGTTGATGGAACGAAACGCTCTATACGCTACGGAACGAAAGCTCTATAATTTTTTATAACATTGCATAGTAATTTCGTTGTGAGAAAATGTTTGTCCTACTAAGGAGGCTCCAATATCTACGCTTAAATGGTAAAAGTCCTTGAGTTTCCATTAAACATTGACACAACAGTGAGAACAGATATCAAATGCTCTGATGATCTAGTAAAGTAATAAATCTCAAACGTTAGTAGTTAACGTGTTAACTTTTTGGTTGGCATTAAAGAATATTAACCACATCTAGCAATTCATTTTAGAAAGAAGAAGTTTTTCTCGAGTAATTTCTACATTACTAAATGGATTATTGATTGGAAGTAAAATTTTGATTTTGCGGATGTAGTTTTTCTTTTATTATCCCAATAAATCCTTTCCACATTTCCGTTTCTTGTCTGGGATTTCATTCTGTTTTGCTGTTATTTGTCACTCGCACTTTTCCATTCCTGCTTGTTGGCTATTTTCGAAACTTTATTCACTGCTCTAACATTTGAGTAAATCCAGGCTGTCGGCTAATTTTTTAACAATTTAACACATTTGCAATGCACAAAATCAAAAATAGCAGTAAAACAAAAGCAACAAAAATAAAAAAAAGCTAAAATTTCTATACTGACAATGGGCATATTTTCTTGAATTCCTCTAATGAAGCTGTTTATGTTAACTGCCTTAGAACCATTGTTCCGCTTTGCGTACAGAGTCGATTTTCCTTTTCATTTTGAGTGAGCTTCAAATTGCCATCTGTTTACTTGCCGATAATCGATCTTATTTGTTGGCCAGTTGCCAAGTTCTACTGAGAATCTTGCAAGGTTCGTAAATCTCCTAAGGAGTTCAAACCATTTGATTTAGTTTCGTCATTCATACACGCAAGTGTATGAATATTACACTTCTATACCCTGCATGCGAACGAAATTAATGAACAACATGTTTGAAAAGTTATTAAGTTTATTTTCTATGTACATCGAAATACTGGAACTACTTCTAAGCGAATTATTAACATATATACAAAACTGAAATTTTTAATTTACTGTACAACAAAAGAAAATATTATACTAGTCAAAGAATCGCCAGAGTACTTTACTACAAATATAGTAATTTTGGCTTAAAACTCACAAATTACAATTCTAAGTTTGATCAAATTCATAATTTATTTAGATCCCGTTCAGCTTTCTTCGGATAACATATGTTATAGGCATTAAATGTGTCGCAAACGTGCTCAAATACACTATACAAGATGTAATAAATTATTTAATTATTAAAAATGTACAATAATAATGAAATAGTTCTTATGCAGAACAGAATATTTGAATTAAGTTTTTAAAGTTTTCAAACGAATATTAATAACGCAACTCAGTCTTTCGAAATGGTACAAACACAAAATAATGGTTAATACTCAAAAACCAAGAACAGATAAACAAAATAAATAAATTAGGAATCTTTGGTGTGTTAAAGTTACTTAAAAAAAATTACTGTACGAATAATAAGATATTAATAACCAAATCAAATTATCATAATAATCTTAGAGCAAACCGATTTGCCAAATTAACAAAACATAGCTAAATAAAAATATGGATTATCTGAACATGATCATTTGAATTTTCATCAATTTTCATATAATAATTTCAAAGCTTGATTGATTGCATTCAACTCGCAATTTTATCATTTATTTTAATATTATTGAATGAGCTTTAATGCACAATTCTGCCATAAAAGCAAGTTTGCTGATGCTTGCAATCAAAAACCTTTTTTTTAAAATGGTGATTGCAGTCGTTGGCTTACAAAAAAATGTGTAATTTTCAAATGTATATATTAAATATAGTCCATCGGTCAAGAAAAATATCACTTAATAAATACCTTTGATATTAACAAGTCCTCATCAAAGCCCTTTGCTTAGAAGAATAATTGAGTCCACAATAAACACTGCAATTTACATGCGAGTTTTTTTATTTACAGCATTAAATTATTATAAAACATGTACTTGCGAGATCCATTGCTTAATTGTCCCTGAGGAAGTAGACAATGAAAGAATGTTGTTTTCACTTCCAATCGCCTCTACAAAATTAATATTTTCTATAATGAAACTAGACATGTTTCACATCCTGTTCATTATCCACTCCAATCCAATGTCGTCCCAATCGGCCAAGTAAGTGCTAAACTCTGCATATTGACACTTTAATTTACATCTTTAGAATGTCGTCGATTGTAAAGCTAAATTTTTTTGGGAATTGACACCACATCCACATCTTCATGGTGGACGATTGGTGGCTCTTCAAGTCGTGATAATTCGCAAAAAAAATTATCACATTTATTGCACTCAATTGGCCGATCGGTATGGACTTGCATGTGCTTCTCCCAGGTTCAATCGCTGATTGAACACCCTATTGCAAAAAGGACACTTGTGAGGAGATTCCTCCATGTGGACGACTTTGTGCATTGCGAGGTTCTGGATTGACAGAAGCCTTTCCCACATTGATTGCATTTGAAGGGCTTATCCTTCGAATGAATGTATCTGAAAAAGAAAAAAAACCGCTTAGTTATAATTGGGACCTTTTATATTTACTTTGAATTATTTTGAAAACAAAAACGACGAATGTGCAACTCGTTTTTCACATTCAATTTCCTGAAAAATTTTAAAACCTTATAAACTTTATACGACTTAATGTGCAAGTTTTCGTATACAAACATTGTTGACCAGTTAAAGTTTTTAAATGTATATTCTAAATTATAAAACTCGAATTTGTTTTGGTCGAAATGGATAGAAATAATGAGCAATTAAACTTAAATTGAAGTCGAGTTCTCGTTTTACTCCCTGATTTTACTTGTAAGTGACTGCCCTGTTTTAATGCGTTCCTGAAACGCACTGCACGAGCAGTAATTTGGTCAATCCCGAAAAGTTTACTCAAACAAAATTTAAAATTATGCGGAAATAAAAAGAGAAATTCATGTAGCAAATATTATGGCCTCTATATATCAATGTTGTGAATAGATAAGTGCAAAATAAGTTATAAATCATTGTAAACTATCACATGTTGATGTTTTTTTTTCCTTTTCATCTTTTGAACCTCCATTTTATCAGATACGTGCAATTAGAAAGTAATTGAATAATAACAAAACTTCGAAGTTATAAAATATGGTAGAAAAAGTTAGCAATAACATTAAATTGAAAAGTTTTCTTTAAGAAATGAACTAAATATAGCTCAATATTATAGCGTGAAATGTAAGGTGCTTTGAGATTTCAAATCAATGTGGTTGTTCTTAGCTCTCACTCGTCCTTTCTCGTGGATGAAGAAATATTGAAGAAACTTGACTGTAAACAAATTTTCTCCATATCCCCTTAAAGTATTTCTGTTTACGACAATATTCAGTATAACAATTTGAGTTAGTCATATCTCTAAAACGGTGAGATATCGACTTGAACCAAGTGCACGTTTTTAATTTAAGAAATTCTGGAGAACAAGATAATGCACACAAAACAGCGATATTTAAAAACCCACAAAATTTCTGATGTTTTAAATGGCTCCAGACTATTGCAGCTAAGACCGACTACAAGCTAAGGAATAGGAAATTTGGATTCCTCCATCTAAAAAGCACACATTTTTGGTAATAGGAAAACGAAAATTTTATTAACGCTTTGACACCTTGTACCTCGGAAGCCATTGAACTTTCGGATAAGATAAAATTGTCATATTTCTATTCATATTACTCTTAGAGGTCGTGTAATGGGATTCCATCTTGTCACCGGTGCATTTGGAATTTTTTTCGGATGTTATGTAGCAAGGCTGTTCGTTTGGGAGATCTCGATAAATGGCATAAAATGCATGTAAATTTGCAAAAAAAATTGGAAATATTTCTGTTAACATACACAATTTTTTGTAATATTAAATTGAAACACATGTAAACTTCTTACTTTTTGTGTGCATTCCTTGGGCTAATTGTATTTCCAACCGAGAAGTTTCCGGTCCAGTTTTTAATCAGTACACGTTGTTCCAAAGTATTGGCATTTTTTGAATTTCCATCAAGAACTATTCGAAATTGTTGCCAAATTCCAGTAAAATTGTGGAAATTATAACATAAATTTTAAATTGAAATATGATCTTTAATGTATCTGATTAAATCGATTGTTTTCGCGCCCAGAATCTGCAGTTACACTGTAACGTGTTGACCCACCAAGCATAATTGAATAGACAATATGGTAAACTGGATTTTAGAAGAGATTAAATTTCTGTTTTCCTATAAAGCATTCGCACCATTGTTGTAAAAAATAACATTTTTTCATTATTAAAGCAAATGCACACCTGTGATCTCTCAAATGGTCCTGTCTTCTAAAGGCCTTTTTGCAGATATCACACATGTAAGGCCTTTCATCTGTGTGGGTCCTTTCATGAATCAGCAAGTTGTAGCTTTTGGTAAATTGTCGATAACAAAATTTGCAAATAAATTGCTTCTTCGGTCGCAACGTTCCGCTAGTTCTATTACCGCCAGGTCGCAAATTGACTGATGCTGCTTGAAGAAGTCTGCGTTCTAGGCACTAGGCAAAAACCCTGTCTATATAAGGTGTTTTTTTCCCCAACCGCTTTGTGACAGCGGATGTAGTAGCGGATTCGGTAGCAGCGGCCCACAGTAAGCAATCGCTTGATTATAATTCGTCAACGGTGGGTGAAATGGGTATGTAATGGTTGTTCGTGTATGTGAAGGGTTCATTGCCGGAAACCCAGGATTTCATATGATTGACCAAGTGGAAAACTTGATGTTCGGGAGACATATTTGCGTTGAATGAAGTTGATAGTGGTGAGGTTGATGAGTCCGGTTCCTGGTTCACCTCAAGTGTCGATTGCAACATGAAATCACTTTACCTGCAATTAAAAAACCATGATTTAGTTAACCAGTAACTCGTAGAAGTCTGGTGTGTTTTCATTGGACATAAGTATCCAGCCATGCTGCAGTTTGTGGGTATTATCTCGAAAAAAAATTCTCGAGCGACGCTAGCAACAGAAAATTATTCGAACAACAGGTGAATAGCTACTAATCAATTACACGCCCTCAGGAACTGATTTTATCAGAAGTAAATATGCAATAATGCTACCATAAAACAATATATTGAAATCCCAATTTAGCACAATGTGGGTTTAAGCAAATTAATTAAAAGTGGATAAAGTTGGTGCTTGCAAGCACACGCACATGCTTGCGGTTGTAGAGCAGGCAAAAATATGACTGCAAATGTAAAAATTGGTGGAATAGAGAGGAAATGTTGAAAAAATGATCAAGAAAAAAGTTTTTTGTTTCAATTGAACTGTTGTCGTGAGGTCCTTTTGAATTAAAAAAAGGTGTTTAAATCATAAATATTGTATATAGAAGTGCGCAGAAGATAAGTTCCAATATAGTTTGTTTTTCGCAATTTACCATTTAATTGTATTATAGTGTCCAATGTAAAGTTTGTTACCGCCTTCCAGACATTTAACCTAATGAATTTCATTGTTCTGACAATGACTAATAAATAACCTGTTGTTAAGAGTTTTATCGCCCTAATCAGAGGTTTTTTAAAATTAAACAAAAGGAATATGAATATATATGAATTCTCTATATAAATTATTCTATTCTTACAGTTAAACTTATATTCGGTTTTTCAAATTAGAAGCGAATGTTCAAAAAAAACGGCATTGTTTAAATTCTTGTTAACAATATTTTAAAGAAGCGCCTAATGTTGAGGACGTTTGGCACTTTGGACCACTCCCATACTGTTGCCTTTGCTTCTGTACGAGGAGTGTCCACGCTACAAAGGCACTCAATTGTTGGATAATTTTGAGCTCATTGGATTGCTTGAAAATATTTATGTTTTAATGGCAAAACAAAGGTTACATAACTTAGCGTTTTGGAATTTATTTGAATTGAACAAAAAAAAACCAGCAGCACATTTTCTATGCCTAGTTTTTGGGCCATTTTTCTAGCACACTAAAAATGATTTTGAAATGCAAATCACTATTTTATGGTTAGTGGAACGCAAAACATTACATCCATAGATACGAAAACTTAGTATTAAAATTGAATAAATTAATCTATAAAATGCAAGCACATTTTATAAGCGATTAGGAAGCAGATTAGTATGATATCTTTATTTATTTCACATATTTGGGCAAATTATCAGTGTTGATAGCGAGTTGGGATCAATTGCGTCTTTCAGTAACGTGGCGGGTTGAATTGAGTGTTTATTTTATTCAATAAATAAGTAGTACGTGGAAAATATTGCATGTGCACGAATAGCAACTAGTCGAATAGAATGCAACAATATTCAGGAAAGTTTTAGGAAACACAAAGTGGCTGCTAAATATTTTCTCTGTGGAATAATATAAAATAGAACTGCAAGCAGAATTATATAACTACAGAGAGTAATAATTTAAAAGGCTTATGAAAATGTACAAAGCAGCGTCCAATTATCTGAGAGCAAGAATATATATTCGTTAACAATGCAGAAAGAGCGGCAAAATAGAAAAATGAATGTTAATTTTTCAAACAAAATTATTTTGATGGTTGAAACTTTTGAAAGAACTTATACAGTCCACAGATTGAAAAAATCCGTGATAAAATTATCAAAAAATAAATCGTTCCCACCCAATAATTGACCGCTTATCATTAAAATAATCCCAGTACTCACTTCTTTTGTAAACAGCCGGATTCATATCCTCGTCAAGTCCAAAATAAAACCACAAACAGTCAATAATAGTAAAAGCAAGACACAAACTTTTGAAGAGAAAAGTTCACTAACCGCACTGGAAACCTGTCATATGCTGCTCTATTTGGGTGTCTAAGTACTACCCAACTCTCCAAGCGATGTTCCTGTGATAAACTGGTGCAAAACATCCGAACATCAGGCCAGTCCTACTGTGAAGTAGTAATAGTAGCGCAAGTAGGCGGGCCCGAGATAAAGTGTGCTGTTTGATTGGCTGGCGCCTCAGATTCAATCATGATTCGGGGTGGCGACCTGTTTCAACCCTGCTTTATGAGCTGATAGGGTGCGCTGTATGGAGCCCGTTTTGTTACCGCCTGATTTAGAACTCTACATCTCCTTTGATTGCACCATTTGGGCACAAAGGGTCGCCTTAATAACGTATTATGTGATTACAAAGAAGATTGGCATGTTAGAAATATACCCCGATACAACAGCCGTGTGGCAAACAAATGGTTGCTGCTGAAGAATGTCCCAGGGAAACGACAAGGCAGATTACTGAATTCTTGTAATCGAAAGAAAAAATCAAGTTAGAAGTTACTTTGTTGGTGGTGGGAGTTTAGTGCCAAATAAAATTTGGTTGGTTAAACTGCGGTCAGCGGTATATGTTGTATTGTTAGCGGCCGAAGTAAAAAGTCAAAGTTAAACTTATATCAGTTGACAACAATATGTAGAAAAAATGTTGATTTTTAGCACATTTTCTAAAGGGAACATACTACAAGGAGTGAACGGTACTTCACAGGCCGCTAGATTCATAAAACATTACATGCAACTCCAGGAGAGGTCCGATCACTTTTTTGCAAAGTGATCCAGGAGCCTGACTTTTACCTTACAAAACACAGGGGTTTTCACCAAGATACTACTATTATAGCATGAAAACTTTAAAACTGTAGGTAAACTGTGAAAAAACAACGTAACCAGAACTCTAAACAAAAACGAAATGCACATCTGGTAGGACTCGCCCGAGTGGTCCGGGTCAGACGGACCACCATGCCATTACAGAGACACCGAATAATACTTTTAGAAAAGCAGTAATTCACTCAAAACAAACGAATTGTTTCGGCAACTTTTCTGCAATTTTTGTGCATCCCTCGGTGACCTCAGCAAACAATGAATCCATCATCTTTGACGGGAGTCTTATTATATGTCGTCCACATCCGGCCCAATCGTTTTCGTCAAAGATACGGCCAACGTGGTCTTTGAGCCTAAGTCCGGATTGGCATCACTATCAGAAAGAAGGTATTTCTTTGGATTTTCTATCTAAATCTGAAGAAAAAGCGAAATAAAAACAAACTCAGATCAAGTCAACGAAATGAGCCAAAATTTAACTCATGAATCCAGGTTGAAACAAAGTTACGAATATCACTCATAAACAGCCCAGATTTGCGTAGCTTTAGAAGTACAATGAAGGAACACTTAGATGTTCAGCACGCTATTTTTCACCAGATCATCGAATACCTGAACCAACAGTTAATCGGGAGGCAGAATGATATTTCAATGATGATTATGATCGTTGCTTGAAGAAATCAAACGTCTTCTTTGTTTTATTTTTCATTTACTTTTCAACTTTCTTATTAACCAATCATTTAAAAGTATCCAATCCTCGACTGGAATGTTTCTGGTTTAGGTAAAGAACATACAGTGCAGAGTTTACGAAGCTTGGGTAACTTGATTTTAACTTCTAATTTGAAAAATATAGGTTTCTACAAAAATAGAACTCTCATACTCAGAAATCTTTGAGCAGACAGCTCTGCCGTCCACTTCTGCTCAAACCTGGTGAGCAATAGTCAACTGGTGGAAAAATTTGAGCTGTTGGGACAAGTTAGTGACTGTGAAGAATCGAAAACCGTGTGCGTCGCACAAGACCAACTGAGAATATTGCTAATTGTAGCTCCAGGTTGAAGAAAACCCAGGTTTGTCGATTCCTCGTCGATCTCTTGGAATTGGACATTCCACAAACGATATTACACCGATTTTGACATAAAGACTTTAGGCTGTTAAAATTCAAGTTAACACAAGAAATCAAGCCGGTTGATCACCATAAACGTCTGTACTTCTTCGCTGATCCGTATTTCTTCGGAAGCTAATTTTAGTGATGAAGGCCCATTTTCACCTCGGAGGCTACGTTAGTAAGCAGAATTGTTCGCATTTTCGGGCCGGCAGAACATCCCAGAATG
Source organism: Dendroctonus valens (assembly GCA_024550625.1). Lineage (NCBI taxonomy): Eukaryota > Metazoa > Arthropoda > Insecta > Coleoptera > Curculionidae > Dendroctonus > Dendroctonus valens. The sequence goes on along the minus strand of JAJTJO010000774.1, from coordinate 112,214 downwards.
ATTGTTGGAAAAGCCCCTCCATCCTCAACGTGTCACTGTTTGGTTGGAGTTTGTGGAGTGGCGGTGTAATTGGACCTTATTTGGTCGAACGTGAGGCTGGTGTCAACTGTTACGGTGTATGGATTGCGCTACCGAGGTATGAATAATATTTTTTTTATGGATGAAATTGGAAGATTTGGTGTGGACGACGTTTAGCAAGACGGCGCTACGTGCCACACGAAGCAACGAAACAATCGCAATCTTGCAAGAAAAGTTTCCTTGGCCGTGTTATTGTGTCGAAGAGGTGATCACAAGTTGGCCACCGAGATCTTGTGATTTAACACCTTTAGACTTTTTTCTTTGGGGCCACGTGAAAGATAAGGTTTATGCCAATGGTCCACATCGACTCAAGACCCAAAGATGGAATTCGTGAAGTTATCGAGGCCGCAAAATGGTTTCATTTCTAGACATTTTGATTTATTGTCTAGATTTTGCTTTCTTCCGATCTTCTTGTTAGAAGAAAGTTTGTTTGTCTTTGTCATACTTAGAATACAATGCATTTTTCTAATCATTTGTAGCAGTAAAGAATGCGAATGTTTCGTACAATGTGCTCCGTTTGTGTGAGCTTGATTGTTTGATTTCGTTCACTCTTTCTTAAAATAACTTATCAGTATATTCTAAATAGTAAATTACACATATTTTACTCGACTTTTTGTTGAAATTTTTCCATATTTGTGCCATAAGAATAGAAGATTTAGGAGTATCCGCTAAATTGTACCACGTTACAATTGTACCCGATCTCTCCTATAGAAACACGAGGGTAAAATAAATACTGTTGTGGCTTTTGGTTTTTCAACATTGATAAGGTCAATTTTTGTACATCGTCTGTTTGAATCTTTTGTGCATTTACTTATTTTGATTTGTATTTTTCCCTTGTTGATCCCTGAAGATAGCAAATAATATCTTCTAAAGATCGGTAATTGATTCAAAATTTGTTTCTGAAGCTCTAACGGCCAATGCTCAAGATGCCAAACAAGATGCCACTTTTAAAAGTTCCTGAAAATTTAAATTAATCAATCCAATAAATATCAGACCATATAGTAAAAGTATTGAAGTTTGAGATAGTGATCAGATATATAAGAGATTTTTCCGTAATTTATTTTAATTTTTCTCATTTCTCATACGAGTACACAATTCCGAACTTTTGCATCAGGTTACCGCTATGGTGTAAGAAGACATGCAAGGAATTGAAAGCAATGCGACTTCATGTTCAACTTTTTCAAATACTCTATCTGCCTCTACAAGATGTAACCTTAATATCGAGGAAAATCGAACCACAATAAAACTATTATAATTGAAACCTCCTCTATATTTATTATTCCAATAAATGCTTAATAAAACGGAAAAAGATCAAAGGCGGGCATGACGGTATCAGTCAAATTGATTGCAATATATAGTAGTCAATATACTTACTTCGATAAAAGTGTTAAGAAATTACGATTGGCTCTTTGATATCAGCCGACAGAAAAGTGCGATTACAGAGAACGGTAGCAATATAAAATTATTATTTAAGGGGTCTGTGTAGGGATCTTGAGTCTTGGGAATTTTAAGGATATAAGAAAATTACATAAAATCACATTTAATGACCTACCTTAATTACGTTAAGTGTTGCACACCCATTTGCAAGTGTCTGGAAAATCGGCAGGTAACACAACTTTTGTCTACATTGCATACAAACTCAATCTCTTAAATTGAAACAAGCTATATACTCAATAGTAAGCAGTACAGATATGCCTCGTGTTCGCCTGTCTCCCCTATAATAGACTACCCACAATTTGAACTGCAAAAATCACGCCTTTCTTAAATTATCTAGTAACGAAACGAGGTGTATTTTCATCAGATATTTTCTAATTTTATTTTGGCCAACAACCTTAAACTGTGATAATTTACAAGTACCAAGCCAGTTAATACTATCTGAAGTATTTATTAGCGTTGTTCATAAGACATCGGCTTATATCAAATAATGTTCCATTCTCAACATTTTTTTGTCAGGGTTCATTTAAAATTAGTAGATTAGAATCTTAGAATGTGAGTAGTCATGTGCTACTTGTCAGATTGATTTTATTTTAATACTCTCATGATGCAAAAGTGGCATGTCTCAAAATATCACCGGGTGTTTCCTCAGAATAAGAAGTAAATTAATATCAATGATTAATGTTCTGGATTTATAGTTCTATGAATTATTTTTAGAGTACACCATATAACGTTTCCGACCAAGCAAATTTTTCAGATCTAAAATGCGCTTTTGCATCTTTCTAATAATGTTACCAATTCTCTTAGTCACGTCGCATTGATGCTGGTTGTAAGTTCTTTAAGGATTTCCAGCTTTAAAATCGACATTCCGATGTTCATAAATATTTTATCATTAATCGCATAGATATACAAATTGATTCATTAACCAATAGCGTTCTAATATCAAACCAGCTTTTAATATCTATATCTCACTTAAAGTGGAGCTATGCTAGATTAGGTACCTACAATGAAGTCTGAATTGCAATTGATGAAAATTGTGTAGTTGGGACATTTACAGATCATTTGATGGACGAGTCATTGGAAATACTTAAGCAAATAGATTTATTTTTATTTCAAGGTATACTTCCGCTGAATCTAAGAGTTTGTGATTGAAGCCGACAGTATTTGGGTGCCATCTAATTTCCTCTTAAACGGGTAGAAGTAGAAAACATGGACGAATTATGATTTGTAACCGATTTTAATCTGTCGGTATCATCAAAGAGCGGCAGATCAAAGGATCGTTATCTTCGATTGACACAGTTTATAGTAGCGGCGATAATAAGGAGAAACACACCTTTTTGACTCTAATATCAGTGGTGTAGGTTACTAAATTAAGCTGATTCGTGGTAAGCGTTTATTGTTTTAAATTGCCTGATTACTTTAGTAAACACTTTAAAAATCTTAAACGAATGTGTATGTAGGTATGGAGATATCTAAATTCCCAGTATATTCCATTTACTGTTTTATCACAATGCTGGCAATAAACGTCCACTATTTTATATGAGCTGAGAAGCAGACTCTGTTGGTGAAATTTCGGTACTCCAAACGGAAATCACCTTTCTGGGAACGGTTTTTTTTTGACTCAGCGAAATAATTTTTTTTATTATTGTATTTTCCTTTGAATGAGGCTTTTGGTTTCATTAAAGCACTGAGCTTTTATTAGTTAAACTTAACCGGCGTCTCAACCGAATGATATCGGTATTTTTTTTAATTTAATAAGGAAATCATTTGTTGGTATTCATGTTACAAAACCCCCAATTGCAAAGTTTCGTCCACATATTGTTATTATATTAAAAATGACTTACACAAAACAAAAATTAAAGATAATTTTTGGCACCCTTTAGCTCGATAAGAAAGGCCTTGCGAACCCCATGCCTATATGAACTTTTTACCTTGAAAATACCTGCAGAATCGCCCTGCAAAATATAGGACTCTTATTAAAAAACAGCCAGTATATTTTGAGCTGTAATCTCTGTTTCCATTATAAATCTGTGCAACTCTCTCTCCTCTCCTCAAAAATTCAAGCTGATGCTCCATTGAAACGAGCTCGATTACATGTAAATTAAGGCTTGTAAACCATTAGTGTATTGTATCACCATCAGAGTAATCAGTTGGTTGCAAATATTTATGATGGAAGCCAGCAATGCTAAAGCAATAGGAGAATACTCAGACTTGCAGTATGCTCAAGCAGAATGCTTGAGATTTTATCGATCATGATCAATAAGAGACTGAGTTACACAACTGAAAAAAGGAGCAGTAGCAGTATATCAAAAATGACCAGTGATGGATGAACCTTGTTACTAATAGTGATGGGAGATCGATTTCTCTAATAATTATTAGTAGATAATCTCTGCTAATGGCGTTTCTTCGATTTCTATTGCACTACGCACTTTTCCCCGATTAAAGGGCCAATAAAAGTGGGTCATCGACTTTACACTTGTATATTGTTCTCACAATAAATTGGTGCAATTTCAGTAACACCAACTTGAGCACTTGAGCCTCTAGCCAAATTTGTCTTTGTGCCTCCAAAGAAGCGATCAATTTTCATTATTAGTTTGCAAAACATATTGCACAGATTTTCAACGTATGTATTTCAATAATTCCTTGTCACTTTGTCACTAAACATGGCCATTGCACCAAGCAGACAACAAAAAACCTCAAAAATACCAAGAAGCAAAATTTCCAACATGCTCTAAGTTCGCTATAAATCATTCGATTTATCGATTGCAGTCCGATACCACGCTTTACGCTTATATCTGGTGACCTTAAATAATTGGCCCAATTTACTGGCCAATAAATCGGAGAAACGTGCGTATCGTAATACCGGCAAAAGAGATTTTTTACCATTTTTGTTGAGAGAAAATCTGAAAAAAAAATCATAATTTTTCTGAATTTTGAAACAAGTCGGAACTTTCCATCAAATAAAATTATTTGCAGCAATTTTATCAGGGAGTGTCCCAAATTAATTTTTTTTGGGTATATTTCCTATATCCTTTAACGTCAACAAAGAAATTTTTTTTTAGAAATAAAGGATTTGTAGGCTTAACTACGTCTACAGTTCACTTCCCATTGCTTTTTAAAATGTATTTGTAGACAAAAAGTTGTTACGCCTTTGGCTTGCCTAGCAGGCGTGTGCCGCCTAATATACAGTACAAACGTTGAAGACGGTTTATTCTATTTGCACAGTTGACAAAGGGCACCGCCGTTATTTCCACTACGGGAACAACAAAAATGACTTTGGTGCAAACAGTGACTGCGATAAGCACAGTTTAATGGGATTTTTTTGTTCTTGGCCTTATCATTCCGAGGCATGATTGTTTTGCGGGTCTATTTGCTTTCTGATTGGGCGTCAAACTGGTCGCACTTACTTATTTGCCATATACTGCTTATAACCCCAAGCCGGCCTCAACATAAACAACACGCTGAATGTGACGATTTTGGTGCGGATTTTGGCAGGTATTGGTGGTTTATTAAGGTGCCAAGCTTTGTTGACAAGCGGAAATGGTCAAAAAGTGGCACCACTTGATGAAAATCAATAGTTCTGGACATCAACATTAGACAAACATACAGTTTATTAATGCATTTTGAAATAAGCCTGATTTTTTCAAGCGAAGCACTTCATAAATCACATTAGGTATTTGGTTGGTTTGGGGAGTATGAGATGCACAATAGGAAAATGGCATTTTTGAATAAAACAATCGGGTTAATCTTAAAACAATCGCAGGTCCTTTTATTTAGAAATATTGATATAGTGTGCGTGATATACAAGAGTTAACTCACTCACCAAAAGAAAAATACATTGGCTGTCCAGCCCAATATTATTGTTTATGCCCGCATAAGCCGTTGGTTCTTTTAGTTTCTACTTTTTGTATGCAAGCAAAGCATGTCGTATGTATGAGACTTCAGAAAATTTACCAAATATTCAAGTTTCAGAGAGTACTATAATATCTCTACTATTATACTACACTACTACTACTACTACTACTACTACTACTATACTACATTTATTCAATGACTCAAGCAACACCAAGAACTCGTGAAAATTCTTCTTCATGCTCCTGATATTCAACCTTATTACTTTCAAGCTTTGGTCATCCCGCCCAAGCACTTTTGTACACTCATCGACAGATTTGCAGGAAATAGTATTGACCTGTTTAAAAGTTTCCAAAATATTTAAAAATTGTACGCTTCCCATTACGCACCTGACAGGAGCGGAGAGTTATGCTTCATTTCACAAGTAAATCTGGGAACTAAATACTAAAAACTAAAAGTGCAATAAGCAACTTCAGTGAACTTTTAGCCAGGTCTTCGATGAAACCTTTTATTTGTTAATAACTCACTTATTATCGACTTCTTTCAAACTTCGTTTACACTACTGTTTGAATGATTGTCTACTTAGAACGAACCGTTGTTAAAAATTGTCTAAGCTTAAAGTTGACTATCAAAACTAACTAGAAAATAGGCAGCGACCCCCATGCACGACTACACAACGTGGTGGAACCCATATATAATCCTATGTTGTTGATGATCCTTGATGTTTGGAAACTATTAGCGATAACCCTCAGCAGCAGCTCCAGAATTTCCATTTAATAAAATGAAAGTTTAATACAATTTTTCGTTAATTATATTCATATTTAATATCCAATAAGCTCCTGATGTTTTAAACATAATCCAAAGCGACTATGTGGGCAATCATTTCGAACTGAGACAACTTATTTGGACTATTTTCAAAACGTGGTAATAAAACCCTGAAATTATCACACTATAGCCCTTAGGGTGCGCAGGTGGATTCCGTTCAGGTCAATTTTTGTGTTTCAAGACGCTGCTGTTTTGAGCATCGACATGTAAAATCGCCTATAACTGCTATTAGATTCTTTGGATTTATTCCCGTCATCTAGTGATTATTTCTGCTCATGACAATAAAGGACTAAGGCAACGAAAAACATCATAGAATATTAAACAGGCAAATTAAAGTAACACTAAAAATTACACAGTAAAAATTACACAAACTTAAGTAGCATAACTTGGCTAGCGTAGTTGGTGACAACATCGCAAGTGAAACTGTAAAGATGATAATTTAAATTTGTTAGTTTTCTGAAATTTCAAAACCTATTTGAGATAGACTACCGAACTTTTGCACGCATTTTCCTAATAATTACTTCTTGGCCTTGCAGATTCTTTCGCTCCTGCAGAAAAGGGCGAATACTTTTTTACTACTTTAAAATAGGAAGTTAAAATAGGAAAAAAAGAGTTTAAATCACACTGTATAAATACCCGCATAGCAGTTTTATATCTCTATAGTACAGCACATTTTAGCGGTAGTTTTGGTTTAATAAATTAGTCAAAAAGGACTGATAAACTAGAGAACGGTATCCATCCTCTGGCGAAATTGTGGGAAGGTAAGCACCTTGCTTTTTTTGAATTATTCATAATGACCCGAAGGTCTTTCATTATGTGGCAAAACACCTGTTGAAACATGTTAAGTAACATGTGAACTCTTGAAAATGATTGAAGCCAACAGCCAACTTGAAAGCTTATTGGGCGTTGATGGATATCAAGAGAATGATATTAATTCGCTAAATGGTTTAATGGTAGGTTCGCTAGAATACTGTTCTATTCAAAAGTAAATTACTGGTTTAACATCGTTTATATTTGCTTTAGATTATGCTGAAACGGAATGAAATAGGCAAAAAGGCATTATTCTCTAAAAAATAGTAAAAATTGAATTAATTTGGAGAAACCAAAAAAAAAACAAGAATTGTTAATGCAGTTAAATAGTATTTAGATTTGAACGGAAATAGCGACATTAGAATTATTTGATGTGTCTATGTATGATTTTTTTATTCATTGTTCTTCATTCTGAGCTATGGCATTCGCTTCTTCTAGAGGGTAGGGCTTCTGGCTTTTTTCTATGATATAGACGTAGCGTTGAAGCCTTAATATAAAACCGTTTAATGTTTGTGATCTAAAGAGTTCAAAAGTCACAAAAGTTTAGTTCTAGTTGCCATCTACTACATGTTCTTCTATCCGAGTATTTATCCAGCAGACATTGTTCCAAATCATCCCATTTATTATCGTCTAAATGTTGAGCAGTTAAATCTTATTTGCATATCTTTAACGATTTAAACCGAGAGAGATTCCGAAGTCTGCTAAATGAAATTAATATCTATGAATATTATTGTACTGGCCAAAAAAGAAAAGTTAGCATTATAATGTATTTTTTACAAGAATTTATACTCCTTCAGAGTCTAAATGGTATTGCTAATGCAATTTTTTTTATCTCATCTGAACTTTTGCAGTGTCCTACTTCTAACAGTAAAATTTGCAGTGAAACGCTAACAAAGAAGCACAGCGACTATTTATTATATTTTATTGAATGCAATTGTTGCAGCGGTTGCAAACTTAAAAACAAGTAATGGGGCTTTGATTTATATATTCTTACAATAAATGGTTCTTAAAAACACAAAACCACATAGGGACAATTTATTTTAATCATTCTTTTTTTAATTATTTTAATAGATCATAAACAAAAAATTATCGGTTTATAATATATTATAGTATTTCTCTTGTAATTGTTCCTAATAATTATTTCAAATCGTTATGAAACCTCTTTCGAAATATTGCTTACAGGGGAATTGAACAGATCAGATTAAAATTATGAACATTCACCACTTAAGGCCATTAGCTTCTTTGCTGAGCTTCCCACAGCCGCTAAAAAACGCATAAATCAGAACATCTGCTTTAAAAAAAATAAACTAGATGGCCTACTGTCTTTATCTCTCTAACCGGGGTTTTTAAGTGTTATCCTTGAATCCTTGACTTCACACACTTTTGCGGTCACAGCCAATTTGGAAATATTTTCTACACTAATTTATCCTTACAGGGGATTTCGAAAGTATGCGAAGTAATAACAAGTCCATAGTAAATAATGTTTTAGTTGTTCTAAACTGTGCCGGATCTTGACAGAAGTAATACGTAGCAAAACTGCTTCATTTCTAAACTATTAGCAATATCTCTATGTTTTCTATTAATGATTTCTTGGTAATAAATATTTATTAAACTATCATTTGAAACATTGCTATTATTGTTATCATTATTATTAAAAAAACGTTGTAATTTTTCCTTCTTCCTTCCACGTTTAGTCCGACAATCTTAGATACATGTGTTTGCAAATTGACGCGCACCCAAATATATTACACAGATTCAGATTTATTATTCATGTAATTACGTTCAACTATACAATAAATTTAAACTGTTTGATAAACGCTTATAAAATAATCACCGTTTGCTGCTTTAATAGCCCCACAAGATTATACATTTTGGTGGCACATGGTATATAATTCAGAATTCCACACTCTTGAACCTCCTCTTTAAAAAATTCTTAAATGATAATGATTGCCACTTCACTACTTCAGAAAGCTCAACATTAAGTCCATATGTGACTCAACTCGAAAGTTTTCTACCGATAAACACCGCGTGAAAAATGTGTTTTTTTTAATCTTCATTTTAAACACACTCACTTTTGGAGGTGTCAAATTTCACATATATGATGGTCCGAAAAATGCTAAGTAGGTAGTTGGGTAATCTTGTTCGCCACATAGCAGGCAATAAATCTAACAGCAAAAAAATAATAATTTTTAGCAGTTACCCTTCTGTTTTATGTTATATCCCGCCTGTTGAAAACCTTTGTTTGGAAAGGGCATTTATGGATTGATTTATTTGAAAATAGCTTTAGTTGGTACAGATCCATTCGCAAGCTTGTTCTCTGAAGATATTAGTAATAGTAATAATATCTCTTTATTGCGAAATTGTTACAAAGATATAACAAAGTGAAAGTGCATCAATAAAGAAATACAGTCATTTTATATTTACTTACTACATATTAAAATGATCTTCGAGTTGGTAGGGTTCCAGGCTAAATAAAAAACATTTTTAATCCTTTTTTAAACAAACTTTGGCTTCAAATTTGTCTAATCTTTATTGGTAAATTATTATTCAGTTTTATACACATAGAATGAGCAACCTTTTCGGTTCTTGGTAAGTGATGCTTAGGGTAGGTTTGCTGAGCTGATATTGTGTTGTACATACATATTCAGGTTGAAATACAGAATTTTTGTTATTGTGTAAAAAAAATAAGAACTCATATATAAATAAGGCAAGGGGATCAAGCAGCACATCGTTTTAAAGGGCGTTCGATTCTCTTTTCAGTGGCATGACAAATTTTATTTGAAAATAATTATTTGTAAATAACATTTCGATGGTACTACGAGTACCTCGTTAATTTGCGTTCATTCGACATTCCAAAAAAGCCTTTAAATTCTATCAAGAGATTCGAAAAATACGTTTTTTTTAACCGAAAAACATGGTCAGAAAATTTAGAAGATGTAGGCAAAATAGGAATATTATTGTTAATTCGCTTTTGCTTCTTGGACTGTTCAGTGATAACTTTTAGTAAGTGCATAAAGTGTGAGAATGGTTTATTCTCTTCAAGAAAGTATTGAAATTATTTTCATTTATGGAGAGGTTGGAAACTGCGCACGAAAGACTGCATTGTTTTCAATGAAAGAAATCGGAATCATGAAGTAACTCACACATTTGTGCTGGATTTGGTATAAAGTTCTCCGAAACTGGTTCAGTGAGTAATAGAAAAAGAAACAACCTACGAGTGATGAATGCAGGAACTCAAAATGAGGATTTGGGATTATTTGCTGCAGAGCCCACCAACTCCTTGCAGACAGTGGCAGAACAGACAGAAATATCACACGAGACTGTAAGAAAGCACTGAAATTTGAATTGAAATGTGAATGAAAATTAAACCCTGTTATCTTACATAATATATTGTTATTATTCCGAATCAGATCGGCTCTTTCGAAAATGCGTCTTGAAAGACCCTCAACAGGTCCTGATGGTGTTAGATACTTACATAAACCTTATGAGACCCCATAAATAATAATCTAATCATGACAAGTCAGGAGATCTTGGAGGCCAAGGCGTCTTGTTCTGTTCTATCAATTACACCTCTTTCACACTGCACATGCATTCTTTCTATTTGCTAATCCCTTTCTTGTAAATGTAACTGTTGCCTCATCCGGGACCAGTCTAACCCTCTGTATTATGAAATCGCTTGACTTTAGAGCAAAGCTTTATTAGATGTTTTTACTGTATTTAGTCTAAATATTACGTAAACTACGGTTTAGGCCACCCTCTATATACAGTAAAATTATATGCACATGCGGAAATAAAAACGTTTAGTAATACAAATATAATAATTTTTGTGTACTTTCATAAAGCTCTATTATTTGTGTGACTGTTTCTGCTGGAAAAGTACTTGTTGCTTAAACACCGCTGAAGGATATGTGCTGAAGGATATCAACACTACAAACTGACTATTATTTCCTAAAGATCAAAAGGTGTTGCCTATTGTTTGTAGGTAAGCAGCGAAAATACAAGAAGCTTATCCAATTTTATTTATTTAACAACGGGTATTTACAAGATTTCTTTCTCCAACGTTCTTCACCAATAAACACCATGCTGAGCTGCAAATTTGCCCATTTCTTCCAATCCAAATAATTGATGATTTAGCTACTGACATGGCCTTGCCAAATTAGTTCGGCTCACAATAAAAGCTTCAGCCTTTCCGACAAATCCCTAAGATGACCTTTGATGTTTTCACAAACCCTCAAAAAGATACGATTAGGAGAGATACATAAACAGCCGACAAAGCACTGTGCAAAATAATAATTGCCGTCCAATGATTTGAATAGGACCAAATAGTGCCTATTGTTAATTTTTTGGAAATTACTTTGCTTCCCAGAATTAAGTCGGAAAATGCTTTTTAAGTTCTACTATTATATGAAAGCGATGGCTAAGTCGTAAATAAATAATTTTATTTAGTCGTAAACAAGCTCAATACACTTCTGTTGGACCACAGATCAATAAAATTCTGATCACATTCTGCTAATAAAATTTAAAGTTTAAACAGTGTGGACTTGGAAGTTTCTACAGGTTTTTGGTAAATATTTCCCAAATGCTCACTTTCAAAATCACACTTTATTATACAAAAACACTCTTGAACTACTATGTTTCCTGGTATAATTTTGTTTTTATCAATTATTCAAAGTTGACCTTAAATATTGGACGGTTTTCTTAGCATTGCGCCATAAAAGCTGTTTTCAGTGCTTTCTGTATGAAAAATAATTTGATTTACGAAAAGAAAATGTTTTTTTCAATATTTCCTAGTTTGTTTTAATAAACCTCCACTTTTGAAAAACGTTTATTGTCTGAAAACGAGAGAAATTTTGAATTTTCTCAGTAGTTAAACGAAAAATCAAGGATTCTGCGGCCTGAAGTTTGGAGAAAACTAAATTTGCCAAGTAATCTAGCATTGGGGAGGTAAATTTTGATTCCTATATTCTTTTGATTTTGAAGATTTATTTTAAAATACATATTTCATAACACTCACAAAAAAAAATTTTTAAATGTCCTACTGAGCGGAATTGAAGATTCCAATCTTTCAGTTGACAAATGAAAAAAATGCTTTTAGTTGCTGATATAGTTAGCAATTTGAACCAAAATTACGAAGACAATAAACACCGGAAAATGTGTATTTCATATTGTTTTATGTTGCTTAATTTATTGATTAACTCGTAAATATTTCTGGAAGTGAATCTACTGTAAATTGAACATTTTTGTCGTGCAAATATAATTTCTAGTTTATCCCTATGCAGAAACTGTGATAATAATTTCTGAGGCAAATATCGTTCTTAGCATTTATATATTTAGACTTTCCATTTGCTACATACGTTTAGAAACAATACAGATAACGTATTTTTTTAATAAATTTGAAAGGTTGGTATCCGGAATCGTGCTTCAGCTATTATTGCTATATGGATTTTTCACAATCAATATATTTTTTGGCGTTCTCTTATCGCAGGAATATTTTCGAGATTTTACAAGCTGATAAATCGTTTTTTTTTAGTCAGCAAAATTCATTAGTAAATACTATACTGTTAAATATAAATTTGAAACCGCAAGAGATCAACATTTTTCCATTTGAAGCCAATTATGCTTTTTTTCTAATAAATAAATCATTAATTCCGGTCAGTTGCCCCCTCAGGAGGGATCAGAAAAATATTCATCCTACGTTTCTGATTTTAACTAGGATGAAAATGTCAAGTTTCATGCTTCTTTTTAAGGGTTTTTAAAATATCGTACCAAATTAAAATTTCACTTGAATCATCCTCATTCTGTCAAGGTTTAAGCCATTCTCAGACATAATACTATGTATTAAGAACGTGATTGAAAAAACAATTCAACCCACAGATACTACATTAATTACGAAAAAACGTTGCCACAAAAATTGCGCACTTAGAGTTTTTCTCTAGGTCTATCTAAGATAATATTAATTAAAAAACAGTTTCTACATGTCATTTAGAACATGCGCTTACTATTAAACTGATTATTTCTGGTATAGAGCAGACCATGTGGGCATTCGCAAGCCCTTTTGAAACAATGAACAAAACTCGAAAATGACAAAATAAATAAGAAGTAGAATGCACTTCCCTAGTTGAAAACCCACGAGATTTTCATGAGAAACCCAACACCGGCAAATTATCTCTTTGACTACCGATTAATTGTTACAATACTTCGTATGACAGTAATCTTAAGATAACCTTTTTGCTTATCTGAATTGAGTTATTGTGGGATGCTCGCCTAGAATGCCTAATATACTTACAATGGTTTTAAATCAATATGTTTGAATGTGAACAGCAGAAGCTAATTTTTAAAATTAACTGTGTTGGTTTTAGTAATTTATAATACAAACTATTCAATAAGAAACAGCTATTTTATAAGTGTGTATATGTATGTGTAGATCAGTAAACCACACACGCAGCGTATATAAATTGAGGCCATGTGATTAACATTGTTTCTTAATTTAATGACCCGTGAACGTCTACTAACCGAAGATTCTTTTTCTTTCTCATTTTGCTGAACAATGAACAGAAGTACATCCGGGCTACCAATTCACAACCTTGTCACCTTCGGTACTTTGTCGCACAATTGGTCGCTTTCGGCCAGAAGTTTGGAACTCCCACGTTGTTTTCTTCGATTCAGAGCGTCCGACTCGAAAAGGGCAATGACGTATGACGAAAGAGATAAAACCTTCTCTGAAAGATGCAAACAAAACTATTGTCGGCTAGTGTTTGCTACAAGCCCTTTTTATTGACACTATTAGCCCCCCCATTGCTATGAGCGTTGTATTGCACCAACTAGCTTCAGCTGACACGATGTTTCAAACACATTCGTTCAGGTTATTTTCAATTACGCGGTATTATGTTTCCGGTATACAAGCGCACTTGTAAACCATAATCTAAAGGTAGATGAGCATGAAGAAAGGTGCTGACACCCTTAGTTCGCAACTTGGAGCCTGGTGACATTGATTTATTCAGATTATTTCCTAATATCCACTAAGGACTAAGGACACACAACATATGATACCTACAATTGTCAAACTTAAATACACAATCTGGGAATTCAATCAAAAATAAGAAATAAAATCATTACATATAGGCATAATGTATATAAATATAAATGACAGAATGCGATAAACTACATTCAAGTTTACAGAAACAAGTAAAACAGAAAAGCTCAATAGCAAGAAACACTCCGATCCAGCGGCTTTTAAACGAGTGATTTATGTGCCCACGCTCATTTAGACTGAATAGCTAACTAAAGCACCATAATGCATATAATACAGTTCCTGTATAGTTTGCATTCTTATGATGGTTTCTATCGATATACAGAGTGTCCCATAGGCACATGATCCAAAAGTTCTGCGATATTCTTTGCATCAAAAGAAGACGATCTGACCTAACTTTTACTAACAAAAAATATCTGGCAGCTCTGCTACAGATGGTCAAAGTTCTTCAAAAAAATATTTTTTTGAAATATCGGGAGAATGGTACGATAGGTTTTAATGAAACTCGGTGTGAATGAAAGTAACGGATTTCTAAGCATGCAACTGGAAATACTACGTTAATTTTCTAAAATCAATCAAAAGTCCCCATTACAGTTCCATTCCCCTGAAATCTCCTGAAAGCATATCTAAGTCAAGAAGGCAATTCCAACCTCATTTCGCAACATCAAAGGATTGAAAAATGATATCCACGCCCTAGTCATAAAATTGCAGTCTATATGCAAATAGGAGTTTGAAATAAAATTTTCGGTCCCCATCAAGCAGAGATAAGATCGTGGAGCCAATCACAATGAAGAAGGTGTCAACGTTTAATAAAAAAAATCAGGCCGCTTATCTAAGCGCTTAGATCGTGATCTATTTAGCGGCATTTAATGTGCGATTATCAATATTCGAAGACGAGGAGTGACACTAGATACACGAAGAAACATTTTATATACAGTGCATACTAATGCCATAACTGGAGAAAAATTAATTACTATTTAATGAAATAAGAGTAATTGTCTTGACAAAGGAAAATAAACAACAATGAGATGGAACAGATATTTTTAATTGTATAAAACTCCTATGTTATTCAGTTTTAGCCCGGAAATTTTGGCATTTAACAAGTGTATTAAATGGGGGAAGTAAAGAACGTTTTAATAACTTAATTTCGCCATTTACGAAGGGGTCGATTTGCTTTGAAAAGGGCCAACGGGTCACAAATTGTTGATGCTATCTTTCCGGCAGTGAGATGCTAATCATGCGAAGTTAATAGTATTTTACTGAAATACTACTTCTATACTACTTGGTATCTGAATAAGAACAAATATATTTAGATAAATTACAAAAAATATTTATTAACTTAATAATATATGAATGAAATTAATTAGTTAATTTTAAGAATATCAACAAGAGTTGTTTTTAAATCTTTCAGTTATTCAATCTGTCTTTTTGATCAACGTTTTCGTGCGATTTTTATCATTAATTCTCTAGAGGCAAATAGGAGCAAAAAATAAAATAAACTACAAAGACACGTACTAGTCAACAGAGTTAAATAGCAAATGGGTTAACATTTTTATTTGAAAATCTAATTAGGCGAAACAATGAAGAAAAGATTAATGCTTTCACTCTAATTTTTTAAAGTTTTTATCAAAGTCGAAGCTCCTGTTTACTTGGTATTTTGAATAGCCTATAAATGTTTTTTCTGTAGGATTAAATTCTGCTTGCACTGGTCAAATAATATTTCATTTAAAACAATATGTTTTAGTGATAAGTATCCTATAAACGCGATCCTGGAATATTTTTTTGAACTATTACAATCAGCCAAAAAACTCTTTTTTTCAACATATTGTCTATCTTGACTACCAACCATGTCGCTTAATTGGAATAAACCTGTGTAGATTATGAGAATAAATCAGCATTAATGTATTTCACGTAATACCAAAAATGTTAAAGCCTCTTATGAACGTGACGTTAACTTCGAGATAAAAGGCTAGCAGGTTCAAAAAGCGTGCCCGTTTCTTTCGCTTCTATTTCTGCAGTTTTAGATAATTAAGCTCTGAATTATTTTTAACCATTCCGCAGTTAACTCAGTAAATGTTAAAACCGTAGTGACAAAATGAAATTTTCCCTGAAAATGGGTCGGAAATTTGGGAAATGCGCACAGCCTGGGGCGGTAAGGCCTGCAGCCCGGAATCCCCGGATCCATCCAGCCTCCTCTTCCGGAAACGCAATTAGGCTCCGGAGTGGCTCCGCGATTTTGGCGGCAGGCGTGCTTTGCTCCGACCCGCCGCCGCCGCCTACGATGGCGGCGAATGCAAATGGCTGCCGAATACAGATTCCCCACTATTCCCCCCGATCCGCCTCCATGTGATCGGATGATCAATAATTTTTGCTAGTCTGAAAAAATTCCATCTTTTCTCATAACTAAACCCGCTGAAAGTTTACAATACGGGATTATGAAGTATATTGTCGAAATTCATAATTTATGTTGATAAAATTATACATAGTTGCAGTATTTCCAGATAAGCAAACAAATTTACAGATATCC
Organism: Dendroctonus valens; assembly: GCA_024550625.1. NCBI lineage: Eukaryota > Metazoa > Arthropoda > Insecta > Coleoptera > Curculionidae > Dendroctonus > Dendroctonus valens. The sequence continues at coordinate 95,658 of JAJTJO010000774.1, read as the reverse complement.
ACGAAATTATGTTGGATATTTGAAATAATAACAGATTTTAAAAATAAATTCTGCTCGTTATTTTTGATTTTTTCAGTATCCCGGACAATTTATAAGCATTTACTACTCTTAAAAAGGACATGGCGGTCATAATATGCCCGCTAAGGCAGCAAATTTCAAACAGTTCCTATCTTGCTCTTAAGTTTCCAAAATTACATAGCAGAACTAAAATTAACAACATTTTAGTAACATCAACTAGGATCCACATTCATCCACTCTCGGAAAAATTCATTAAAATGTATTTATTGCTGTTTATAAACAGTCGTTTGCAGTTGCTCTGCAAATTGGTTGGTTGATGAAATCTGATCAGTTTTGCCACACAATAAAATGCCACTTAAAAGGAAGACGTGGAGTAAAATTAAAATCCTTTGGCAGAAGCACTGCTATACCAATCTAATATGAAAATCGGCGGGTCGAGGGACTGTTAAAAATGGAGAAGTATGGGTTCAGGTTATCCAGAAAAGAGGTGCAACAATTGGTTGGGCAATTCGTAAATGAGAATAAAATTAAAACCATTTAAAAACGGCGTCCCTGGAGAGGTCTTGTTTTTGAGATTTGCAAAGAGGCATAACTTGTCGAAATTGCTTGAAAAAAAGCGGTTTAGTTTCTGTACCGATCCTGCAAAAATGTTTCTTGCACTCGCACTGTCAGTGCCCCTGGGAGGGAAAATATAACAGTTTTGATGGCTGTTTCTGCTTCTGGAGACAAAGTTAGACCTTTAATATTTTTTAAATGCAAAAATATCTTAAATCAAGACAGGCATCAGAGAATAGTGGATTTCCTGGATCCACTTATGCTGCAAATAGCAATGGTTGGATGGAGGCGGAGGTATTATTCTTAAATTACCGCTTGGATTTAAGTGTTTTTAAACCTTTGAGAACGTGTTGGGACGCAAAGCTAGTAAAATGGCAAAGAAAAAATATCGGTGTGAGACTTCCAAAAAGAAAATTTTCTAGAATGATTGGAGATGTTTGAAGTGATTCGGACCCAAACGCAATTATAAACGGTTTTAAAAAAGCTGGCATCCATCCATTGTCCAGGAATGTTGTTCCAGATTCAATTTATCTCGCAACTGCCTTAAACGGTGGAAGGATGCGAAAATGGTAGAAAAACATCATTCTACACAAATGGCTCAGGACACAATGACTGCGGCAATTGAAGAAACTACTTTGCATCCCCCTATAAGATTAGAAAGTATTGCTGAAGATGCAGAGGACGTAAAAAATTCAGAAATTGAAGAAACGCAATCTTGTACAAATAGAGAACCTGATCTTTAAACCGCCTTTTAATCACCGCCTTTTAATCTTTTAGCCGCAAAAACTGAAAACGTTTGAAGAACTTTTTTTGGGCACGGTAATTGCAAATACGCCCAATCTGGCGCATAAAAAAGGAGAGTTGCGAGAGGAGCGGAAGTAATCACATCAGAAGAGGTCCAGAACAGAATGATTACCGAAAAAAAAGACAAGGAAAAGGATAATACGGTAAAGGTATAAGAAGAAATATCCACTTCCTCAAAGGATAATAATACAAATGTATGTTCGATCTATAAGTATTTCGGTATTACACTAAGAAGAAAGATTGGATCCAGTGCGGAACTTGTATGCAGTGGGTGTGTGGAACATGCAACAAACGCTATGAATGTTACCGTTGTCTGGATTCGGATTAAATAATAAATTTGTTCAACAATATAATTTTCTTACATTTAATATTGTACCCTCACTATTCATATATTTTAGATCTTTTTAAATTAAGACTTTTATTTCACTAATTCCTTTATATTTTTGTTTATTTGCTTTACTCCAAAACGAAACAAAATATTTGAATGCAGTAAAAATCGGTCTTCATTTAGCATTTATCCGTAAAATTTTAAAGAACGTTTAGAAAATAAACCGCAAAACTTATACCCTTGAATGAAATAAACTAGATTTAAGTCAATGTAAATTCGAATTTCACAGAAGCTCTTAAAAAACATATTCATTAAGACAATGTAACTAGAACATTTCTAACCAATTATAGCAGTTACAGTACTGCAAACTAATTTATATTCTTGATGTTTGTAACTCATTTATTTGGAAAGATATTAGAAGCCGAGGAAAAAAAGGGAAAACGTTAAACTTCGGGTTTAGATGTCAACTCATTTCCATCACAGAAATATAAATTAAGAATTAGGAAAACTATTAATCTGCATTATACAATGTGTGTTTAATTGTCGCAATTTACAATCCAAGTAAGATCTTAAGTAAACCTGCTTAACTTGGTACTTGTATGCCTAATCGGAACACAATGTGTATAAATTAGAAATTTTTTCTTTTGAGCGCTACGTTATCTACCGATTTACGTAATATGAATCCGTTCATAAATATTAATTAGCATAGATTTTTTTTATCCAGATTCACTGTTGTCGAAATAATGATTTAGATTTATATTGATATTTTATTTTACACTAACAAATGTTTTTCGAAAATTAATTATCTGTATGTATTATTTTAATAGTTCACTTAAATGCAGTCTTATCGCGCATTTTCCGACAATTTTCTAGAGAATGGCGATTTGAAACACAACACAACAACCGTTTGTGGTAGTTTTTTTTGCAAATTTCCAAAGAACACTAAAAAGACGCATGAGCCATTGAAAAGTTAAAAATATTGTGGCGTTTCAATACAAAACTTGATATGCTGTCGTTCATAAATTTATAAATGCATATCTTAATCCTTATTTAAACTTGCCACACACAAAGCGAATTAATCGGTCCAATCGAATGACAAATTAGTTGAAAACTCCCTACTTTAATGGCTTCGGACAAGACTTCCGAACATATACAGGCTAGCATCTGTTCAGGATCTTACCCCTACCTACGTGCATGATTTTGCAACAAGGGAAATTCTCAAGATTATTTCAAGGGCAATTTTTATTTTTATTGCACTTTACTTATCTTTTTACTGCTCTGATTCTAAATATAAGCAAAAATGCGCTATCTTTTATCTAAAAAGGGTTTTAATCCGAATTACTTTCAATAAATGCTTGGATGCCATTAATATATTTTTTAAATATGTTAAGTTTAAGTCAAAGTACATTTACCTATGTACCAGTTACGCCGATTTTGTACTATGTTTTAGTTATATCACCTGCCATAGAAACAACGTGAGGGTTGTCTCGCTCTCATATCAGTAATAAAGTTCTTTACGCGCGTTGTTACATTTAAAGAGTGCCAGTTACAGGTGAAAAAAAGTTTTAACAAAAATCACATCTATATAGAAAAGAACCTGAGCAAATTGCCCTAACGTTCGTTGAAATCTGCCAATTATATACATATGGTTTACATATCAGTTTATTTTTTCATTTACATGTTATACCTCTATAATATTTTGCTAATTTTTTATTGATATTTCCACAGTTTTGCCTTTAACGCATTAAAAAGCTGTCTCTAATTCCTCGAATGTCGATTAAAAAGTTCACTTTTACTTTATCTCTGATGCGCTAAAAAGTACATGAAAGGCGATGAAAATGAAGCAAACCTGGAATTTTGAGTTTGTTTCTGACAACAAAGAGATAATTACAAGAATAGTGCGGTTTCCATCCAACGATTTGCTGGGTCATAAATTTAAAAAAATAGTTTTGGAGTTCCAAAAAACCAACAGTTTTTAATACACATTGAAAAAACGGGCTAATTGCAAATAACATGTTATTCTATACATTTCATAAAAATCTATAGAATAAATTATTATCTATAGAAAAAATAGTTAGTAATTAAAAAAATATATATAGTTCCAGTAAAGTTAATAATGAGTTAGTAAACATTTCTCGAAGGAAAAATATTTATTTGCAGTATATTTTATGTTCTAGGCCATAAACCCACTAGTTGCCCCTTTAGAATGCTTCTAAAAATATTAAACCAATTTTAATTAATCGAAAAAGTGCCTAGTTTGGTTAGCAACATACTGTAAAATTTTTATTCAATTGGCTAAATCCTTTTTTACATATGAAGATGTTTGAAGTAAAAGGGCGCAAGTGACATTCTTAAAAAATTCCAGTTTAGTGCAAAATTGGCAATATGAAATTTACATTTTGTCACTCAAGTTTTTAAGAACAGTGCTGCTCAAGAGTGGAAATTGAAATTCAGAAATTTTTCGGCTCAAGGCATTTTTACATACTCACACTTAATATGCATTTGCTCTTATTAAAAAAACAAACATCGTTCAAAGCTTCTATCAGTTTTATTTATACTGAACATCACAAAATTACATGAATATCAAATCATTAATTTTTAATTTTATATTTTTCTTTTAATTTTTCGCTTAAATGATTACTTAATTTTAGTTCGTCTAGAGTAACTCTTGTTACTATCGACTTTGATAATTATACCAAAAAAAGTAATTACTCTTTGGTTATACGTTCTTGTTTCTACCAGAATACATATACTAGAAGCTTTGATTAGGGAATATTCAATTTACAGTAAACTCAACTTTTTTAAAGACCGACAACAGTTAACGCAGAATTTTTACTTGTTTTATGCTTCATTATTTTAATTTCTAAACTATTTCGTGGTGAATGGATTTTTCAAGGCTCAACTATTTATTCTCTGACAAGTTGATATATGACAAAGTACTAGGTTTACGACGCTCCCGAAAAATAATATTTTAATGGCATTTAAACTTTACGAGTTTAAAAAGGCAGTTTCTAGGTAGCGCCCTTTTTCGAAAAAAAAAACTCATAAATGTTTAATAGTTCTTTTTAAATAGAAGCATTGGGATTTATAGTTGTGTGAAATTGAACTTTATGTCAATTCAATGCAAGGCGAAGGCCTATTTTATGGGACTTCCATTTAGGTATACAGTTTAACATTACATCTTAAAATTTAGTAGTTTGTTTTAATTGTAGGAAATCCCTTCTATGGTAGATAATCACCGTATTTAATTATCATATAATGTGAAAAAAACGACTAGTTATTTCTGTTGCAACGTTTAACATTACATCTTAAAAAATTACTTTTGGTACCTAAACATGAGCATTTATACTAATGTGCAATTATTTTAGGGGCTTCTTAAAAATACGTTTAAAATCATTCCAATAAAATGTCTGATTTAGGCCTCTATTACAGATATAATATAAGACATTTAATCTTACAAATATAGTTTTCAAAGTTGTTTGCTACTTAGGGCACTAAACAGTAAACTTTCCTGCTAAAACTAAACTGCAAACTTCCATTGCAAGATTAAACGGCAAAGTTTCGTATCAGCATCCGGTATTATGCACATTGTCTAGTCAATGGGAAGATTAAACATGTGACACTCAGATTGACTAACGCGTGCGGCATTATGCAGATTGCCTGAAATACCGTAGTCAATTTGTGGATTGCCCAAAGTGGGGCCTAGGCATTTCTCACATTGCCAGATTTAATACATTGCCGATAACATATTTATAACATGTAATGAGGGTTTTAAAATAAAATAAAACGTAATACTCTCTTTGGCTTCCAACTTCCACAACGACATAAAGAATGCACTTTTTTACTCGAAACAGATTTCGAGACTGCTAATTGGCTGTTGCACGTACGAACAATTTTAAGTAGCCGTTTCCTCTAAATCCAATTACCAAGGGGATGGATATCTGATGGATCGGCTCACAAATTGAACGGAATTATTTGCTCATTTCCACAGTATTTTAACGGATGTTTTAAATAAGGTTTAATGGCTTTATTTGATGAAATGGACAACATGTGGTTTTCATAACAGGTGGATCTCACATGATTAATGGTACCTAAGCGGGTATAGTCTTTATTTGGTTTGGGTGGATTAGCTTTGCAATTAGTCATGAAAAACGTGTTAGGCAAACTTACAATAAAACTAAAAAATGTTTGAAACTGTCACTGTTGATATTAATTGATAATTTTAAAACAATCTAAAGTGTAAAAATGATACATTTTCACTCTCAGCTAAGCGCAGTTAAACAGTTTATTCGACGTAATTCCACCTGATTAAAACCGCTCATATTATATGCAACTAAAACACCACATGGCCCCCAATTTTTATCGGGTCTAAGTTTCTAAAGTGGCACAACGACATAATGTGTCAGTAAATTATCGCCCTAAATTTATGGATTTTATCCCTCGATGAGAAAATGTAACATTATCCGAAACACTGTGGAAAGCCGGTATTGATATTCGTCCCAGTTGTCTGATTAAAACTGGGATGCTGTTGATGTAAATACGACAAAATTCGTTGATAAAGTAGGGTTTTACCAATAAATTGTACGCTTGAAAGTCTGAAATTATCTGGACCCTTAAATAAAAGATTATACGTATGGGGTGGTGTCCACTAAAATAAATGTTGGAAGTCAAATTATAACTGAATTGTCTATAAATTAATCTGGAAATACGTAGCACACACCCAAAAAAAACACATGTCTGTCTACATGATGAGTAGATATCAGAGAAGTTAGTCTCAGCTAATGGGCTACATGGTCAATACTAGTAAACCTAAAGAAATAAGAATAGAAAGAGAATAAAGAAAAAAATTTTCTTTTGTTCAAAGGCAAGGGAATTATTTTAAAAAATAGTTGTATCTAAATTAACAACCCATGAGTGAAGATAGTAGAACAAAATTAGAAATAATATAATTTTGAACATGAAGCTTGGAAAATAATACTTAAAAACGGGGGCGTGACGCCACATGGAAAATGAAGTCTCAAAGTGGTCTCACAAGTCGTTGTTTTTTATTTCATTAAGTGTCTTTCTATCAATTTCACCCAATTTAATTTTAAAATAGTTGAAAAATTGCTGGATTTAGTCAAATTTGTCTTTTAAATCAACCACACTTAAACAGTCTTGATCGCCACCTGCGAAGATCGTAAAACCATAATGGCCAATAATTCATCTCGAAGTAAAGTTTCAATATTGTATTCAACTGGGTTCCCGGTGAAAGGTCACAGTCGTGGATAAATTTACGAATTGGTAATGAAATCTTGTTTATTTTTTAAGCGGGCCAGTTTTAGTGCCTTGGATTATTGAAATGACTTCCGACATATTGGGCACTTAATTTTCTCAGGCCTGCTTAACTACTAAAGACTGTTCTTTGTGGGATTTTATGGAGAAACTGGTTTAATGGCTAAAAATATTATGTTTCTCGTCTAATTAGTTTGGCTTTCAAAAATTATTATACTCTTAGTTGGAATATTCAGTTTGAAAAGTCCGATTAAGAAATGCATCAATTCGGTACAAATAATAATATAATATAATAATAATAAGAAATGTCGTCTATTTGAATCAACGCATACTGATCAGCTTAAGCAAAAAGGGTATTAAATCGGCATTGCAATAACTAAATGGTTTTTGAAAACAAACAATTCCAAACGTCCAACAACCAATGTTTCTCAATTTATAATTATCAAAAATTTTTTTTATATTTTTTAAAATTGATTATATTTTCTTTAGCTTGAAGCTGCTTATTGCTTGAATGTTGACACTTTTGAAGGTTATTTTTAAAACGGGGGATTGAAAAGCAAGACATTGTTTTCGCAGAACTGAGAAAAACCAGAAACGATTCGTGTTATCCTTTGGGAGAAAGAAAAAGTTACATTTCAACATATCAGAATGTGATGTGCATCAGGAACTCTATAAGATCTCTAAGTAGCATTTTTCAAATTCAATCCACTGAACAATGTAATAACGCGGTAGTTAACATTTTTACTTCATTCAAATCATCACTAAAAGTGTTACAAGTTTGCTAATTTCGCCGACTCTCCACACCATTCACTACTAGATAAATCATCAATGGCGAAAGTTAAATTTGGGACATAGAAAGTATCACATTTTTGGCTAAGCTGTGGTTTTTGAATATCAAGCAATAACTCCTAAATAGGGTTTTAGATTCGCGAGTTAATAAGAAAACAAACACGTTTTCTAGACTATCAATCTAGACTAGACTGCAATCAAATTGTCGATGAGTTTCTAGACTTGCAAATAACTTGTTGAAGGTGTCTAGAAAATATTTGAAGAATTACACACATCAATTTAGCTGCCTTGATAACTTGGTGAATGGTCTTAAAAAGTACCTACTTCTTGAGCGAATATAAATCTTACAATCTTTTTAGTCACTGTACCCTATAGCAAAAAACTTCCATTCTAGAGCAGACTATATTTAAAGAGTAGAATTTACAAAATTATTATTTATAAACAATTTAAAACTTCATTGCAAACAGTTAAAAAAATCAGCTTTTAGTAATACTCGGAATATTTAAACGACAATACTAAAAAGAGCAGCAATGGAAATCCCTATAATCTAAAAACTCTTCAAATGACATAATTATCTGGAAAACAAACGCATAAATCGGATACCTGTAAGCCGTTCAGCCTAGTTATCTGCAGAAGCCATCTGTCTGGACAGGCATTGGCAATTTAACTGAGTTTGCCGCAATTTACAATGATTAGTTTTTGCTTTTAATTATTTTTGTCATTTGTCAGTATCGATGTGTTAATTCTAGTGTATTAGATTGATGAAGTAGTATTACCTTGCTCAGATATGGATGGCATTGGCATATGGAAGAGATTATCGGGTGACTGTTATTGGTATGCCGATTTTTTTTTGACGATGAGTAATTGAATGTCGCGCTGTTTAATCTAATTTTACTGACGATTTAGATACCTGTGCTATAGTTGATATTCCGTAATTCTCTATTTTCTTTGGTATAAATTAATCCAAATCAATGCCTGCTGGCAAACCAAAATTTATGGATTAACTTTGCGATTTTCCACAGCCGATTAGGTTTAAGACTTGATATAAATATGAAAAATAACATATGGTTGATTATTTTTAGATTATTGTTGAAAGCAAAATTTTTGAAAAACTTCGACTCTAGAAATTGTTCGGCAGTCCATATCTAAAAACTTTCAAGAGCAAGTTCCTAAACGAAATGATCGAACAGTATTAACTACTGACAATAAACAGATAGCAGACCAATATTTTACTTTAAACGTGTACTCAATTGTCAGAGAGCACTTCTAGTCTCTCACTTGTAATAGTCCAAGATTTATCGCAGTTTTTTTCAGGTTCTAAAATTTCTCATACGATTAGTGTGTAATAATTACCTAAAAACTGTATATTTAATATTATCGTACTCTCTGACAACCCAATTGCGAATCACCATGTATTATTAAGCCATTGAAAATAATGTTCATCTTAGAACTCACATGCTACGATAAAGCCTGTATTACATATGCTGTACCTTACATATCTGCAATTGGCAGATATTTTGAAATAACACTAATAAATAAAACATTATTTATAAAGAAACCTGTATGCTCATAATGGGTATAATTATATGTTATTCCATAGAATCGCCGTATGCTTTTAAATGCAACCGCATTTTGTGGTTTTCTTGGGAAAATCAAAAGTGGCAAACAACACCTTTCCAGTAATAAATTACCATTTAATATAATTTGCTTGGCATGTTTAACTTTTTATTGAAACCTTAACATGCCTTTATTTTGCCATCGTTCATTTCACCTGCTATATAGTGGAGATGTTCAGCAGGTCTCAAAACGAACCGGTAAATTTTATTTAATTCTTCTAGGGAGAATTGGGAAATTGTTCGGCTTGATGATTTTTATTTTTTAGTCAATAATCCTTACATTGAAGCTTTTCTAATTTATTCATCCATTTATTTTGCCACGTTAATGCTCATTCTTTTTTCATGTATTCCCATACATTTCCGACCTCGTTCTTGATAGTTCTTTTCCAACAATGATCGGCATTGATTTTTTTCCCGGCCTAATTACAGAGAATTATCTGAAATAATACATCATCACACAATTATATTATCAATACGATGATGAATCATGGCAAGTAGGTATGTCGTAAACGTTAGCGAAAGGAATATTACACGCCACTTCCTAATAAGAAAATCGATAAATGTTTTATGAACTTGACAAATTTTCCATCCTGCATAAAGTATCGAAATCAATAAGACCTATAGACGAGGTGTCAATTTGAAAACTTCCCATCCTTAATATCTCTCTTATATAACTAATAACTGAACGCAAGAGTTTTTATTTTTGTCTTCCATTTTCAATTGTACTTTCAGAAATTGACATATTTCTGTTTTTGACAAATTTTTCTTTCTTAGGAAAGTCGAAGCTCAAATTGTATTGTAATTGAATCTCGATGACATAGTTTGCCATGCTCCCTGTTATTATTACCCTAATAGCACTTAATACAGTATCTTTTATACGGGCGTAATTATACGTAATTTAGCGTAATAATAGTATGATATCAGACACCAAAAGCGGCAATTTCTTCACTGAAATGGTGTCGGAAAACAATTAGCTACTAAAAATGCGAAAAGTGCACCTGCTTACCGTATTCGACTTGCAAAGACATATTAGACCCCATACCGGTAAGCTGAATACTCTTCACCTGCCAAGGAAGATGTATTATACCCGTAAAGGTTCTGTTTCCGCGATATGCAATACCATTGCCCGCAGGGAACTTTAGCCATGTATATTAAGCGCCAGACTGTTAATAAATAATCTTCGAATTCATTGAACTGTATTGACATCAGTCGTAAAAACAAATAATAAATGCATACAAAACTTTTTAATTGTGAATTTTGCCTCTTTGAAAAACTGAAAAAACGTAGCGAGTATAATAAGAAACGCTTAGCTTCACGCTATAAGAGAAAGACCGAATTAGCAAATTCAATTAATTTAGAAATCTTTCGGCAAGTAGAAAAGGTTTATGATGATGAAAATATGAAGTTTATATTTAAACTATGAAATACGAGTCATTAAAGTCTCTAAAATATTCTCTTAACACGCTCACATTAATTTTAAGTTAGTTTGTTAATTCCATAGCTAACATTCTTAAAGCATTTACAGTTCTAGGAAAGAGTTGTAAAAAGGTTTTATGACACAGTAAAAAAGCTTTTCAATTGGCTGAACTGAAAGAAAGAAAAACTTCAAAGGAAACCTAATAAACTAGAAAACTATTGAAATTCATTTATTGACAAATATTTCAACAGAATTGAAATTCTTCGAATAAAACAAGTTGAAAATTCTCAATCGAAGACTTCTATTCCAATTATATCCAAACTTTCGGATATTAAACAAATAGGTCAAAAATTCAGTAGTATAACTATTTTTAAAACAGAAAAAACTAATGGAAGCAAACTTACAAATCAATGATACAAAATCAGACAATAAAATTGAAAATACAGAACACGTAAATTATGAAATTCGATATAAATGTCCCAACATTCAACATAAAATTTTAATCCCAGACGTAAATTGCAGACAAGAGCTGAAAATCTGGAAGCAATTAGTTGACCAAACAAAGTTGAAGAAACAACTTTGTCCCATAATACTAATTCTTACCACATTAGAGAAGAGGCACTTATGAAAATGCGATATACTTTCTATTAATTTATATATTTCAATAGATTGAAAACTGTAAATTGTTGAGGTTTAGAGGAAATATTTCTCATTTTTTGTTTAAAACTGCAAATAAATCGGTTTTAGCTTAAATTATTTTAAAATTTACTTTGAAAATCTATTTTGAAATTGCATGCTACAACTGAAGGTAGCAACAACTACAGTTAAAAACTGATGATTGTGGAGAAGGACACCGAAACGTCTTAGTAATGAGTTCAATTAATAAATAAATAATATGAATGACGGAAACCCCGGATTTTATTTTAAATTGTAATTGAAATACAGTCAGGAAAATGTGCACAATTATTTTAAAAATGTTCACTGTCAATTTAGCATTTTATTATTAAATTAAAAGTTTATATTTTCTACTCGGTATGATAACAAATTTGCAACTTTATTCACCTATTGATATCAATTTGCTTTTAAATTTCGAACGAATTGCAAGTTACTCGAAAATCTATTACTAGGCCCATGGAAGACCTTTTAATTTCATTTAAGGCATTAAATGTATATTAAGTGTCTGAGATTTTAATTATTGGCACCATCTGTTTCCAAAACCAGCCAAGATCATATAAATTGCACTTGTGATGAATGGAGTGTTGTTCTGAGTTGATTTCCACAAGCAAAATCAACAGCTCTAACACTATATAGAGAGGCTCTTTTATTATCGGAAAGCTATAAGCCAGTTTAATGAAAAACCATCCGGGATCTAATAAGTAGGAATGTCCGTTGCCAATCTGCAGAAATCATGTTTGTTGACCGAACATGATGCGTAAAATGGGACGGGGAATTAGATCATTCATTACAGGGGTGACTTAAATGTATCCCGTATTTACCATCGCTTTGCAACTATATTTGTTTCCTGATTATGCTATTAGGGACTATTCGTGCACAAAGCAGGCATCAACAGTGTACAAACTAATGAATTTATGTTTAATTGGGTTCAGCTAAGTCTGGATATTTCTTTATTATCTGGTAATATTTCAAATACGTATAGGCCTACATCCGTCTGTAAAATAATAGCTTTGTCTATCTACGGTTAAAAAAACACTTATTTTTCAAGACTTTGAAACATCGACCGCACATCATGCTCATGCATTAATTTGAACAATACCGAGAAAAGCATGTGGCAAAACTGCTACCGCAGAACAGGCGTGTCTAGGCAACACCTGAATGGAAATCGACCAATTTGCACATTTACAAAGAAGTTATTGCTGAACAATGCAGTCTACACCTATCTCGAAGAGAATGGCCTAGACGAGAAGCTCCATAGTCGGTTTCTTTGTGGTTGACCTCTTTACAATGCCCGATGACTAAGGAATGGTTTGCGATAAATGTTAATTAGGTACTACAGGTTATTTATGAGGATTCGCCATCCGCCACAGTCGCTCGAAGTTATACAACATATCGAATGGATAATTTTTCACTGTCGAAAATATTATTTATGGAGTATTTGCATATTATTTCTAGAGAATTTAGTAACAGCTTTTTAGAAAATACGCAAATGGTACTGTTTATTTTATCCAGTTGGTCTAAACTGACAGTCTCTCTGAAAACTGAAAAGTTGTTTTAAAGAATATTTTTTTGTTTATATTTCGGAATTTATGTGCGTAAGGTTTTATGTGGTAGATTTTTTATTGTACGAGACGAGGCTAATTATTTGAGCTTCAAATGTGGTGCTCATATATCCAGTGTCACCAATATATCCAGAATTTTTTAACAGTTTATTATTTATCCGTTTAAGCAGTAGATTCCCTTCAGATACCTCTGAATCGAATAGGATGCATAGTCCCTCTAAAAAATCCTAGAAATTATACAATTCATAAATAGTTCGCAGTACAATTCATAGACAGTCTGTATATGGATCAGTTTTGAAGGTAAACTGCATTATAACTAACTTAATACAGAGTGACAATAACGTAATTTAAAAATAACAAACCAGAACAAAGCGAGCCAAGTTTAAGGAATGTTAATGAAGTTAAGGAATGTTAATAAGGAATGGAATGTAATTAATATATCAAAAAGTTGCTAATTCAATCGAATTACAGAAAAAAACAATCGGTCTGAAAGGTTTCAAGACTGAAACAGTTCAACAAATTATTATTGCAATTAATCGTTCTAAAGCTAATGCGTAGATTGTTAATTATAGCAGATTAGCTATTCATCCACTTAACTTATTAAATGTCATTTAATGCAGAAATCATCCGAATTAGTATATTTCATGCAATTACTTGAGTTCGGTATTCCGCAAACAGGTTAATAAGGCCTCATTATTGCACCATAAATGTAAATTACCTTCACATTTTAATTAATGTTTGTATTAATCTAAACTTTGGTCTTTTAATCGTGCTTTTAGGGCATGAACAGTTTATGCCATTCTAACAAATAGAGCGGTTGAACTAACCGGTTAAATCTTTCGGTACCGTGTTTTCAAAAATTATTAATGTTCAAGCTTCAAAATTACTAATTAAGAATGAAAAAAGTCAAACTACAAGAATGTAATTAAGTCACTTAATTTATTTTATTTCACCACTTTGTATTACATGTTCAAAGTAGTTTCTATACCTACTCTTATTTTACCCAAACGATGAAGCTATAGTAATATTGAACCGAAGATCTAAATATAATTTCTGGTCAAAAATGCAAAGAGATCTTTTGAAATTATATTGCCATTATCTCGTTACTCTAACTTAAGTTACAAGGAAAATAATCTAATCTATTTTAGTGTCTAATATTAAAAAATACTAACACAAATTCGTATTCCACAGAGCAAAACTTTACAAATCTGAGCTTATATAAACTAATAATCATATAAAGACCCAATCTTACTAACGATTATAGCAGTTTCTTCATAAATTAAAGCAAACAATAATACAAAACAAAAGCACTACCTAAAATCCGACATCGGCTCTGAAAACATGTAATATTACAAATATATTCTATCTATGAACAAAAAATATGTACAATAACATTGCGAGTAATGGTTCCTTTATATAAAAAAAATTTACAATCTATTAAAATTCAACTAATTGCTCAAATTGTTATTAAAAAGGAACATAAATTAATTCTATTCTGGTACAAAATAATGAATATTGCCAAAAAAGAAATGTTTCGCAAAGCCCTTCAATACATAGAATTATAAAACCACCAGTCATGTTTTGTCAGGAAACAAATCACTGTTGGATTTTCAAAAAACTGGAAAGACACTTTATTGTTATTTACACTTATTTATATAAAAACCTGAAAACCGTCTTCTCAACCTCTATCTACTCATAATATCTGCTATTGTAAATCCAGTTTTCTTTGGAGGTGGTGGCCTTTGAAGAACAGGGGCAACAGCCGGAGGAGGTGCTGCATTATTCTCACTTTCAACCTTTTTCATACTTAAATCACTCGGTGTGCTGTTAGGAGAAACTTGGCCTCCAGAATGAGTAGCTTTCGATGGCCCTGGCATACACATCATCGGCATAGCAGGCGATATATTCGTGTAACTTGAAACTCCCTCAGGAGGCTTCAAAATGCCACTAGAAGATGACGCCTGCATGTTAATGATATGAGGCATGCTCAGATTCTGAGGGTATGCGGGATGACTCATACCACCCATACCAACGACACCCATACGCAGCTTCATTGGGGGACTCAGAGGTCTAGAATGGCTGTAGCTTGCAGGCGTTCTGGGTCTCGGTGAGCTCATTGGAGGCCTTGGCGAGCCCATTGGAGGTCTGGGTGAGCCCATAAAACTTGAAGAGCAACTTGGCCTATCTTGCTCGTAAGCCCGCTTTCTTATACCAGACAAACTTGATTGAATTGAAGCTGATTCAATGGCTTTACTTGTAATGGTACTAGGTTTGGCTAGAAGATCTCTGCGAATTTGGAGCTGAGGCATTGGTGGAGGAGGAGACCTAATTGACATCTGCAATTAAAAAAATAAATTAATATCAATTAATAACTTGATGTGTTTTAAGGGAGAGTGTTTTCCTTGGGAAAATATTTGCTCTTATCATCTCAAAAAATGTTTGTTCAAATTTTCATTCTTTGGACTTTTTCAAGAAGGACTGGCATTTTAAATTTTTTGGTTTCAACTCATTTGTCTCAAAGGGTTTCCGGGTATTCTTGACTCGCGTTAAGTGCTTTATTTTTCTTGAGTTAATGTTTGCTGTGTTAGCGACTTTGAGTGAGATCAGTACGATTGTAATACATCTTATAAGGACCAAATATGGTTTAAACCAAAATCATTTAATCGCATGTTTCATTCATGGGCGATAAAAGATGCAGGTTTCGGGAATGTTTTCAGGCTAAGCCCAGCTGATGAGCACATGATGGGTTGCCTGAGATTAGGACATCTCAAAATTGTGCTACATTTTGTCACTTAAATTGTAAAAAGTGGTGGTTTTCAAAAAAAATCCGAGATAGTATTTGATATCGATTCATAATGCCAAAAAAGAAAAAATCAAAATAATCTGCTACGTACGTTCTGCTCTAACTCGTGGCGAATTTCCGGGCAGTCTTCCTGTCCTGGATCTATTTCCGGATCGTCATCATCATCTTCATCTTCATCGTCCATATCTTGTGAATAATCCATTTTGTCAATAGAGGGCCTCATCGTGTACGGTGAGTCACTGGATCTGGGTTCATGGCAATGGGTTCGTTCTGGAGTAGGAGAACACACTCTTATAGAACCATCCCTGGATTCTTGTGAAGGCGATCTGAAAAATAATGATAGAATTAAACATAAGTTTGATTATGAAAGTGAATATTGAGTATTGCTGATTTACATTAACGTTATTGGAAAGTGAGATATATATCTGAAAATTGGGGAGAATCTCCTTTATTGGAGTATTTGTTAAGTAATAGTTGAATCTGAACTGTTGTTGAACAGTTCATTTCGTTAGAATGTTAGTGGTTTTCGTCCCGTTTTTGCTTATTTCTCGGGAACAGATTGAGCCAAAGCGCTCATTTTTACATCACTGCAGAGAGAACTAAATGGCCTTTTTAGAAAGTGCAGCATAGCTTGGGAAATGTTGCCAGTTTTGTCAGAAAAGTATAATTTTCAAGAACTTTTAGGTTTGGCTGTTTAAATTTGAGTTGCAAAATCGACTCAAACATGACGCTGCCTTTTTCGACGTTTCTCAGGAACCGTTTGAGCCACAGAGTTCGTTTTGATATCGTTGGAAAGAGAATTGGAAACTCTTGGAAAATTGGACCTCTATATCTGTACATAATCAACGTAATCTCTCACCTAGGGCTGGGTGACATTTTCTCCCGTTCCCCATCCAAAGGTCCTTCGAGTTCCTCAGGAATCACATCTCCAACAGCATGTGTTAAAGCATGACGCCTCAGGTCGCAATTTCGTCGAAAAACCTTTCCACAATTGTTGCATTCGTACGGTTTGTGATCCGTATGCGTCAATAGATGCGTTTTTAGATTTGATCTTTGATTGAATGATCTGGAACACACTTGGCATTTGTGAGGAGATTGATCCATGTGGAGGACTTTGTGCACTGCCAGTGTCCTGGATTGGCAGAACCCTTTTCCACATTCGTTGCATTTGAATGGTTTCTCCTTTGAGTGAATGTATCTGAAACAGAACATTACAAAAATTAGATTATGCATGTCTGAAAAATCCAATCGTAGGGGAAAGTCAGTTAATCAGCCAAAATCAAATCAAATATCAGAATAGAAATCACCAAAAGGACACAAAACAGTTTCGGTTGCTGAAGAGCAGAAAGACCAGTCGGGTCGATATCCTTTTTCGCAGGAATTGCACATTGTTATCTATCTCTTTTGAAAAGGACCTTGCAAACATTTTCATTTCTGGAACGCCTCTGATAAAAACATTATATTCAGAAAAATGAAATTAAAAATGCTAAAATCATAACGAAAATAATCATAAATCAAACGTAAATTGAAAAAATACTTTCAGGCAAAATTAGCAATACAATTTAATTTAGTAGAGTTTAATGAAATGGATCAAGCAAAATGTATCCTGCTTCAAGTCGAGAATTCCTTTACCCGAACCAGTTTCGCTTCATATCTTTCGAAGAATAATTCCACTATGGCATTATCAGATTCGGATTTCAGGTCAAATTAATGGCTTTAATGACGTGCATTAGTTCCAACACCTCTATAAACCGTCAAAAATGCTTTTAGACTTTTTTATTGGCTTTTTGTGAACGTTGCGTAGTTAATGGTTGGTATATTGGAGATGTTAAGTGCTTTATGGTGGTAAGACCTGTGCGCATTGATTCAGCTTAGGATGCTAGAGGAATTTTACAAATTTATGCTGTAGTTTTCGTTACCTATTTGAAATGAAGTGAAAAAAAATGTTGGATAATTTTTTATCGCGGAATATAAATGGTATGATAAAACAGTAGAAATTTATTGAATATCAATTTGTCAATATTACTGTTCACACTTAAACTGTGCAACCATGCAGAAAATAAGCAATTGGAGGTTCCTTTCAATCCATTAAAACTTGTGAAAAGGTAACGATCCGAAATAGTTCGACTGAAATAATCTTATTAATAACATAAATAATAACAGCAGACAATTTAACTTTATAATTTCACCCAAAAAATAGCTGTTAACCAGATCCTAGACCTTCCTCAAGTTAAATATGTAAAAGTCTTTAGATCTTTACATAACGAGTTGCAAAGCTGCAAGTTCATGCCCAATGCAATGTATCCATGAGCTAACGAGAACCAATGATTAACACTTCATTTCCAGTTATTTTACTTACAGCTCATTAAGCGAAAACAATGCAACTAGCTTAGAAGCTAGTTCACTTCATATCTATGCATATACAATAAATGCTATGGTTAACACTCGATCTCATGTTTTCGCGTTTCAAGCAGGCAACAATCATTCAGACTGATGCAAATATCGTTAATATAAATCTACTTTATGAACTCTAAGAGTCTTGTAATGAATGCCTTCTAACTAAGACACTGGTACAAAGAAAATTTGATCATTATTAATTGTTATTAAGCTAACCGATAAAATATAGATAATGACTTAAGATTGATATTCTCGGAACACAATGACCATGGTAATTTAACAAATACTCCACAGTATGTAAGTGAAAACGTAATAGGAAAAACCATCAAGCTCGAGCTAAATCTAATTGTCACGGTTGCTATAATGAGAAAATTAATAGTTTGTTCTGAAGGCAATGGAATGCGTTTTGTTAAATAAATAGATAATTCATAGAGCCGATTGCTCTGTTTTTGTATCATTGGAATTCAGCTAATTCATTGTTGAGAAAAAGCCATGTCCAACAGTCAAATTTCAGTTAATTATTTTGAAATTCTCCACTAGGCTGAAATGCTTGATAAATAAACATATTATGTTCCTTTACTGCACTAGGAGTTGAACAGCCACCATATAAGTGAATATCATATTTGGTGCCATATTAACATTGAAGCTATTCTTCACATCTTCGGATCTTATCGCTATTGAAATAATATAAATAGATCAAATAATAACCAGACAATAGTCTGCTAGATAAGAATATCTCTTACCTTTACACTCCCATCCCTGAACTAATTATATGCAGTCGTATCTCCAGCCCAGAAAAGATATTTTATAGATAAGCCCGCTTGATTTATTGCCTTCAAAACCAAAATCCATTACTCTAGACTTGTTTGGTTCAAATGTGAGAGTCGGTTTTTCTCTCTTCAGCTGATATTCATATATTATTGTACAAGAAGACAGAATCGAATTCAATCTTGCTAGGATTACAAAATTCAGGAAGGTAGGTTTATTTGAGTATTTGTCTGGCAATATTTTCCTGTTAGTAAAGAAGTTAACTTGCTTTTTGAAAGTTGACAAAATTTGCAAGTCAGAAGTTTATATAATGTGGAAATGATCAAAACTTCTTTGTAAATTTGGGATAGCTTAATATCGTTGAGTTAAAATGAATAAATTAAGCTAATTAATTGAAGAATGAAACCTTTTCGAAGAAAAGGTCGCGTGCTTCAGTCTCATCAAAATATTTTCCAGGTTGTCTGATATTTCTCAAGAACGGCATTTTTTTGCGGCAGCGTCTTCCATAAGTTATGGCAGGTCCGATTTAAAAACAAACCATTCCGAAATTATTTTTATGTTTCTGCGTCCTAATTATACTACCAAATCAGTTTATTTTATATTTAGTCGCATGCAACCACCGCTGTTTATCGTGCGAACTGCAGTGGCTTCATTATTGCCAATTAACGACGAGTGTGGAATTTCTTGGAAATCGAGTTTGGTCCATTTGAGCACACGGTTTCGTTTGCTGCATATTTAAATTTGAATCGTTTGAATCTTGAAGTGAAGTTAATAAATGATGCAAATGCAAGTCACTTAAAGAGCTTTTACGAGGGGTCAATAATAATAGAGAGAAAAGCTGCTCGCTGAAATGTTGAATGTGAAATGCCCAGAGACAAAACTGAATCTAATTTTATACTGAAAAGACATGAAAGCATTTCAAAATAAAGCAGAAAATGTATGAAGAGAAGCAAATATAACACATTTGTAAAAGATAAGAAGGGTGGGTATAAAAAGCACCCAACAGCTGGAAATACAATATCGAGAGATGACCTTAGACCACTTAGAAACGATTTTACTTGTAAGAACAATTGAAAAATCGAAACGTTAAGGTGATCAGTCAAACTTAGAAAAAGTCACATCTTAAGAAATCCAGAAGACGCTTTTCGCTTTTCACTCACGATTAAAATAACGCCATAAGACTAGGAAATTAACATTGCACATTAATTGTATGAGTAAGTTTGTAATATGCAAAATTGCCAAGCCTAGAAGGTGATCTAATCAAGTTGAAGTAAAAAACTAAGGTGTAATAATGAAATGTTACTCAATCGCAGCAATTAAATGGCTGAAAATGTTCTAATATATTTCTCGAACATAGAAAATGCATTATTCAGCATGAACGCCACTTCACCTTGTATGCTACTTATATGGAATTTATTTTTAATCAAATGCTTTGCTAAATATAGAGATCAGCTTCTTAAAATGTACCAACGAGAATGAGCGGAATGAAGCCGACTAACACAATATCTACTCTAATAGATATCGGTATTCCGGTTTAGATAGTTTCACTAAGAATTATTTAACAGCCACAAAGAATCCAATCAAGTGAAATATATTAACAAATTTCTAGGGTTTCTTTCGATCCAGGCATTTGATTGTTGTAAAAATTTAGCATAATGCATAGTCAGACTCGATTTCATGGCAGCTGAGCGCATAAATCGTGTCGATCTGACCTAAAAGGAGCGAAACGTGATTTATTCAATAATTTTCCTTTTGCAAAAATGATTTTGTTCAACTGCCGACCTACATCAGTTAATATGCCTTTGTTTGGCCAATATCTTCAAGGCATCGCCACTAGCAGTTTCAAATTGTGCAAAAATTATAAAGTGGGAAATTGTAAACTTTGAAAACTAGTTTTTACGATTTTATAAAAAAAACGTTTTCATGTAAAATGTATTCAAAAATCTTGAACTATTGTCACAATAGTAGTCGCAAATATGCATTTGGAAATATACAGTCATTGCGCTATTAAATAGAAATAAGATTTCCATTCGTTTTTGCCTTCTTTAGTGACTTTTCTATATCAGCTTTTACCATACATTCTTATTTGTACATACAGAAAAATTATGTTGTGTATGTATTTGTTGTTTGCATTATTTTCTAAAGAATCGTTAGTTTTTACTGAAAATTGCTTTCTTTAATTAAATGCTTCTACAGAAATTAAAGTGTTTATACATTAGTAAAATATATCAGCTTCAGATGTTGAAGAAGAATAGTGAAAATGTAAAAGTGTGATTTTGGACATAAACAGCCGGGTTTAATTAAATAATTTCTTCTAGTGTAACTAATAAATTTCATGCTTTAATCGACTGTTTAGGATCTTATTTGCACAGTTTTGGCACAGTTTTGGGAAATTATTAGATTATTATTGACTGTTGTAAAATGGACAAAACAAAGCATTCTGAATACTCACAAAGAGAAGATAGAAACTCAAATCTAAATTTCATTATTTGTTGAAAATCACTTGACCAAAACACATTTTGTCTACTCTTTAAAAACGTTCACACCTTTTATTTTGTTCAAGTCATTATCAACGTTTTTAGAACACATTTGAAGTTCGCATTTCAATACTAAGTAGCTTCTGTCTACTGAAAGGAAATGACGAAACATACATATTACAGAATCTTTTAGATTTCAAGTTATGTAACTTTCTAAAAATGTAAATGCTTTGCATTTTAAACCCTTATGTAAACACATTTTTATGCAAATTATGTTCTTAACAAAAGGCGAGAGAAGATAGAGATTAAAGGCCACGAAAAGAGAGGAAGAAAAGTGGAGCGGCCTAAAAGCAAACAAAAATACATTTATCAAAATATTTAAAAGCCAAAAACCATTTCTTAATTTTTTTGCATTTCTACTTACTAAACGTCAATTTTCTTGTATATGTAGAATTAAATAATTAAAATGTTGTGGTGTTAAAATGTAAACTGCAACTTCTAAAAAAAGAAACGTGTCTTATAGTTAATCCGATAACTATGCTAATGCGTTGACTTTATAACCCATAAATAGTAATAGAAACAGTCTATTTTAACACCATTCAGATTAGATTGGCTACCTAATTCCCCCATTAAACTATATCAAAGAATTTCGACATTTCTCTATCAATTTATCTGGCAATATCTTAAATAGCCAACATAAACTCTGAGAGTATCTGCATAAAAATTACAATACCCTCGGACGATTGCGAGTGTAATAACCGGTACGAGAATAATTAAGCTTGGTAGAATATATTTCATATGTTGGCTTATCAAAAGCTCAGCTAAAATTAAAGAGCGGCAGTGAAAGACTGAATTAAATTTATTGCAGTTGCCGAATAAGTTTGCATAAGTAGGTACACATAAAATTCACATTTTGGTGATCGTGAGGTACCGATCGGATTTCTGCCGGAAGACATATCTTTTATCGTATATTAAAGAGCATCGATTTATTGATAAAAAGTACATTCTAGTGAATAAATATTCAAACAGTTGGAATATCGTAAAATAAGTTCATATTTCATTTAGAATGTAAGCAATGTTGTTGCTGATGAACCATAAGATTCATTTTGATATTACGTATACACCAAAAAACTACCCAAGCCATTTTAGCACCAGAATTTCAGCAAATTTATAAAATAAATTGCGGAAATATTTTTCATTTGCATTGGTGATTTTGCCTCCAGAACGCGGACTACAGACATCAGAGTCTCACTCAATAAATTAAGATGGTTAAGTAAGAGTAATATATTGTATGAACCTCAGTATGAATAAGTTGAAGAGGATTAAAATGGGAAAAGCTGCAGCCGGTTTCGATATAATCTCAAGGCATCGAGGATTGCTCCGGTTAAGACGCTGAAGAATGCGGCGCGCCATCCAACGATTATCTGAGACCCGACCTAACTCAGCAAAACTTTTTTATTTTTCATTTTCAAATACGCTACTATTTGGATCGATGTATCAATCACTTAATATCTTGCAGTTCAACTTTATATCATATCGTGCTACTTTAACATGCGGATGAAATTTGAATAAAATATTAATCAAGCAAATTAGTTATGCCATTTGGAGCAACGGTTCGTTTACAAATTGATATCTATACAATATATTTATGAAAGACTGTTGCTATGTGAAGCTAAACGTTGGATTTCAAAATTAAGACCTGATGCCTTAATATTATAATTTATAGTTTATGAGTTTGGCTACAAAAGTCCATTTGTTCACGCGCACTTTTATTATTAAAATACGACAAAACAAAACGTGTTTTATGTAATCTGTTGTGACAATGTATGATAGTCCAAGCTGCTGCTTGCATCCAAGTGGCTTTTCCTCTGTCATTGCAGTGTTCAATTAATAATTTAACCGAAAAAACTGAAGACAAAACGATGCATAATTTGACATCATCTATAACGTTGTGTGCTGAGCTAAAGACCATTTTGTAGCGAAATCACGATAACGTCCGCACTAACCGTAAAAATAAATTACCAGACATGGCTGATTAACATATAATCAAGTGTGTAAAAAATCACGGGAGCATGATGCGTATGTTTTGTAGATTGTTTCGGAAATTAGCTTCCTGCCACCGTGCATGGGCTCATAATCAAGTCAATATACAATTTGCATAAATTGAACGGTTAGTTGAGTCGCTGGAAAAAGTAATCTTTGTTTCGATGGTTGTAAATCAGAGTTTACTTTTAATAAAGCGGTCAATTATTAAATATTGGACTGAAACTTATCCAAATGAGGGATTTTACCGAATCAAATCACAGTAACGTGAAGACAATTGAACCTCTGGGAATGAGAGCTACCCGAATCAAGGGGCTAACCAAGAGTGCCAATTAGAGAGGGAAAAGCCTCTACATATAATGAGCTACTGGATGGCATATCAACAGGAAGACGAAGACTGCTAGGAACTGATAAAGTGCTACCAAATCAAGTCATGCGTAACCCGTAAAAATTGTTCTGAAATCCATTGAATATACAGGGGGAATGAAAGTGATGGCACAATTATGTCCTCAACTTATTTCTGCAACGCTTTTTTAATGTAACAGCAATATATTAAATAACTGGTTTCTTTGTTGGTTTCCAACAGGTGCGTTCCTTCTACGAAGAGCAGTTACTACCTAGAAACACGTGAATGAAGTAAAATAACTCCTCTACTTCCATAATTATTAACAGAAAAATAAACCCATGTATCTTAGACAGTCGTGTAATAATTAAACATTTTTGTAGAGTATAATTTTACGATTTTTGCCAACTCTTTACTAGTTTCCAAGAATACAATCCCCATTCTTCATCACACTGAGCGGTCTTTGAACGCAATTCAAGGTTAGCGCGCTCAAGAAGAGCGGTTTCACGAAGATACTTCATACCGGTATTACTGCACTACTAATATCCCGTAGTTTGTTTCCTTCTAAAGCAGATATATTTGGTATCTTCGGAATGTACATAAACACGAAATATTCCTTATATCAATGGCAATGAAAAATACGAGCGATTTCCATACGCTGAGCAGCCTCTACTTATGGAAAGCCTCATTTGTTATCATTCTGACTAGTTAGTGGAACAGAATATTTTGTTAGTGAAAAGTAAATGGTAACAAATTTAGTAGCAGCCATGAAGAAGGATGGAAGAAAAGATTTAACTACTGTAAGGGACTACATAACAAAGTCCTAACGATAAGCAGATACATTTCTCAGATAAAGAAAGCAATGCAGACATTATTTAGTAATAATTATACAGTAAATTTTTGAAAAATTCACGCAATGTTAAGTACAAAATGTCCTGATTGCAAGTTACTTGGAAATCGAACAGTCATACATATTTTAAGTCTTACAGCAAGAGCGAAAGAGAAGATCAGAATTTTAACTGATCTTAGGTAAAACTGATCAATACTTTTTCATTATTTTTGTGTTGAAATGCTCTAAATCAGGACAATTTGTACTTTTTTTGCAACTTTTGCTAGATATTTGATTACAGATTAATAAAGCCATGTTTGAAGTGAATGAAGACCATGACCTTTCTATTCATAAAATTTACATTTTTCATTTAAGTTTAAAAATTCCGGAACTTTTTTTTGCTTTTTCTGAGTACAACTTCTGAGAAATGTAAATTAGTACTCAAGTACTCAAATAAGTAAAGTAGTAGAACCATAGAAGTGAAAGCGTTGGAAAAATATCGCTATTCAATCCGATCGACACTTCTTTTTCGGACATGAAAAATTATCAAATCATTATAATTCGCTGTTAAATCAGCTTCGATAAAAAAAATTCTTCCAAAAACTTTCATAGTTCCAAAGTTCTTATGTTTCATATTAAAACACTACACAGACAGGAAGATTTTTTAAAAATGCAAGAATCATAACACAAAATTCATTTAAACCACATGTAATGATAAAAGACAACAAAGGAAATTATCCGGCATACTCTCATCGGAGATTTTAATTTTATTATTAGCAAAACAATAAATGGAGCTTAAAAATTAAATCTCATTAGCTAATTTATTAATTTTTGATAAACTTATTATTACATATTTCATTTGGAATTCAATTTGAAATGCCTGTATAAACAGAACAACTAAACAGTGTTTTAGCAAAATATTTTCTAGAGGAATTTTTAAGTCGGGATGTGATTTAAATTAAAAGCATCTACACATTGCCTTAATTGGTGTGTGAAGAAGCGATTAAGTGAAAACTTACGATGTGATAAGAATGTGGTACGTTTCAATTAAGATGGAACCCAGAGATTTCTTACGTTAATATGTAAGGCATTTTAACGAGTTGTGCTTTGGACTTTATCGAGCTAGATTAGAAATACTGCAATTTCCGATAAAATAGCAATTCGCTGTATGTAAGCAGAAGAAAAATATGCCGCTAATCTAATGCTTCATCAAATAATTAAGATGAGAGAGGTTGGTGAACCTGTAGACTTAATTGCCCTTTAAATTAAAGACATCACTGTAAAAAGATATGACCGCCTGGTTATGTGGAAGTTGTGATCGGAAACGTTTCCGTGTGAAAAACTAGAACAGCAATTAAAAAAGCTGTAAAAAATACTGGAAGAACTATAAACGCTTGGACTTCTTCCCAGCTTTGCGATGTTGAAACGATATGCTTTTTATAGGCAAAGTGGGATTTGAAAATTTAAAAAGTGACTCGGGTTATAAGTGTACCCACGCGAGTGAAAGCGTATGTAAACATACAAACCAAATATGAGGTATTGTAATGGCCAAGTACAATTGTTACACCTGGAGGAGAGGTCAACACTCTTAACTACTCGGCGTGTACAAAGATTTAAACTCTCCGAAAGTGGGAGTTGGGTAAATAAAACATTAAGATTTGAATGTATAATGGAACAGAAAAGCGCCACACACATGCAGGAAAATGCTTGAGTGGGTTTGCATTTTTTAAGTATCAAAACGATTAATATCTAATACGTTGAGTTCATCAGCATGCAAAGCAATTATGTTTAATGATGAGGAGGTATTTTAAGGCGAAGGAAGTAGGTCTCATGCTGGTAAATTTCCAGGCAAATTCACACTCTAAAGACTTGAAGAACATATGAGTGAAGACAGAACAATGTATGCCTGTATTAGGAAGAGAAGAAACAACAGATAGATTTGAATTGAAGTTTTAGAGGAGTGACCTAAATCGATCACGTTCGACGACAAGCGACTTTGTTTTAGTTGCAGATAATCGGGCCTTGAATCCAACCTTGGTTTCGTCTCATTCAATTACAGGAATTAGATTGTTTACCTATTTTTTTATTATTATATTTTTTTATTATTATTTTTATTATTTTTACGGTAAATACTCGTTTGGCATCAATCTATGCAATGGCAAACCATTTGTATAAATGTATGGACTGCGTCTTATTTTTGGGCGTTTTATAAGTTTACTTGCAATTTTTGTACCACGGGCTAACGTACTATCCATTATTTCCTCGATTTCCTCAATGTTAGGAAATACTTCGATTTTGTGGACTTAAATAATAATTTGATAACTTAAACTAATCTAAAAAAATAGTTTGTCAAATAATTTACTCTAGGAGACTAGTTTCTTTTCTGTCTACTATCTAGGAGCTTACGATCATTGATTATTAAAATTAGTAATTAGTAAGATTTTTTTGTATTTCACACACTTTATTAATGTTCTTTATTAAAAATGCAAACATGAAGAAGATTTGAAATAAACTGCTCCACAAAATCGACGTTACACTGGCAAATCTGGATTACCTTTGGAACTGAATAAATTCTGACTGTTTAGAAACAATTGATTTTTGTTTGAAGCGTTATTTAGTGCAATTCTTTTAAAAAAAGAAGGAGCGAGAACTGAAATCATTTATTTATTATTTATTACAAATTAACTTCTCGTTTGATTGAAAATTCTTTTTAGGTTAGTGCGTGGTTTAGTGCGTGGTTAGTGCAAAAAAATTAGTGCGTCGGATAAACTTTCTACAGCGTGGCAACTGAAACAATGCAAAATTGGTGAAAGTCAGAATTTGCTTAAAACAACCCAAATGTAGATCACTAAAAACCTCAGAAAAAGCCATTAATACATTTTGAAAACGATGAAAAAAAAATAGAAAATTTTGCCAAGTCAGTTTGTACTTCGAACAGTTATCATTTGCTTACCGCAACTACCGTAAATGGGCAATTTATAGTTTGTATTTAGATTATGTTCTCAAGAGATATCTGATACAAGTGAAAGAAATCCAGTCGAGATAAGACTTGGTCTCAGTGACACGAAGAGAAAGACTCAGCTAGATAAAGTAACGTTCGTGTCTTCCACCATTAAGTGTGGCCTGTTAATTGCTTTTAAGTTAAGAGCGTATACCTGTACCAGAAACTGATAGAAACAGATAAAAGACCATCGGCTAAGTCGCTCGACCAGTTCCTTCTTGACGCACGACTGATTCCGGCCGATAAAATTCCTGCTCTCGTTGTACAATTGCAGGTATGGAGTAAGTCGCGAATTAGTAGTGCAACATTTACAACACACTGTATTTTCATGCTACGTAAATTTTCCGCGAATGTTGCACCAAAGGCGCAAAAATGTTGAACACGAAAAATAGACATTTTAAGTGTTAATACACAACGTATTTGCTTGTACAACTGATCAGCAGAATAATCTGAATTTGAGATTTTCTAATTGCAAGCTCGAGTCTCTCAAATAAAACTGTAGAAAAGTCCTATTTGTTAAGGCCAATAAATTGAATGCGTTACCAAAAAGTTTTCAAACGGATGAGGCATAATCAAAACATACAAAAATAAGAGTTACCCCAAAAAAATTATAAATATTCAGAACTCGCTCTTTACTTGCAAATGAAAGTGTAGGTGCAAATGTCCCCGATCCATATGTGTTCAGGAAATTTCCTCAATGATACTTAAGGTTAATCAGCTTCCAAAATGTATTGGAATACGTAAATAAAAAGCATTCAGTTCGGATCTGTGGCTTCAAAAATATAATTACTGCAGAAGTTCAGCATAATGATGCGTAAGTAATTGAACGAATGTTCTCATTAGGAAAATCATCAGTGTGTGAAAACTTACTATATAATTATTGCTAATTACAGCTACCTAATTTTTTTTTAAATATACGTGTGGTCTGGTGGCAAAATCTCAATTATATTTAAGTACTGAATTATAAGCAATTATTAACAAAATTACCTCCTAATTGGTTGTGTGAAAACTTGACCGCTTTTCAAATAAATAGTTTTTGGGATAACAGAAATCTAATTAGGTTTAGCTAAGGCAGGTAAAAAAATGTTATTGTCGTCTGTAAAAAACTGAGGAATAGAGAATTGTTTCATTGAAGTTTTACGACAGCAGAAATATCTGTCGTTATTTCGAATTAACTGACTGTTTATCATAATTATTAGGTGTATGACGCTAATTGCTTCTTTTGCTTGACTTAGATAAAGCTATTTTCTTCACATTTATTAATAAATTTGTTTCATTATGGTTTACTTTCTCCCATATGTGCTGATAAAAATCTGCAGAAATATAATTTTTTTTAAAACTGATTAGTTTGATAATTTTAAATAATACTATTTAATTCGATAGAGAAATACATCAAAACTGAAGTGACATAGTAGTTGGTTGGATTTTCTATAAACTTCTTTAATTTTAAATGTAACGATGATAATTTTTTAGTAGATTAAAACAGCAATTTTAATTTGAATATAGATCTTCACCTTAGAAATTTTCGTAGATTTGATATTAAATTAAATATTTAAAAAATTTGATTAGATATTAAACTTGTTTTAAAATAAGTTGTAAATATTTTTTATACTTAGTTTATAAATATTTATCTACAAATTTGGAATTATGTTAGCTACTAGTGCGCAAGTGGATTCAATCCATTGTGTTATCAATCGGATCAATCAGAATTTAATAGTTTATTTAAGCTATTACAAATCTAAATGAAATTAAATATTCCTGCTAGTCAATGATCATCATAAAGAAAAAGACAGTGAACTTATTATATTGATATCAAACCTCACACGTAAAAAAGGTGTTTAGCAACTTGATAATGTTCCCATCTGATAAATCGGTTACCTTTCAAATATATGGCATTAAAACAACACCCGGTGTTATTCAATACTTGTTAATATTTCCATAGGCATTAATTCAGAGAAAGCCCTAACGGTTGTCGCTCATTTTTCATTTTCATAAAAATCAAAGGAGTTAACTGAATCACGTTTCAGGTCGCCGCATTTAAGAGACAGCAACTTAAACTTAAACAATTCAACTACTTCTTGGCACTTCATTTACATACACTTTACAGGTAACAGTATCTGATTAACCACTTACTTCTTCAAAAATGTTATCAGATTTTCGTAACTTTGCCACTAATTAAATTTAAGTTGCCTGCCTCGGTAAATGAAGTCAATAATGATAATCTCATTTTAGCTAGTGGTAGACGATTACAAGATATAGGTACTATTGAAATCATTCGGTTCAAAAGATCTCTTCAAATATTCTGCTAATTTCTTGAGTCAACTACTGATTAGTAATTCATACGAAACCCGATAAAATCTATATACGAGTTATTTCTTCATTAATTCTTTTTTTAATTTGTGTAATGGTCCATACTCTATCAATACTTGCTATAAATATATATGCCAAAATTGCTATATCTCGGTGCAAGAACGTCGGGTCCAAACCAAACTCCAACAATCGGCTTACAACGAGGACCAAACACTTTTTTTTACAAAATTATAAGTATGAATATTAAATTAAATGTGAACTGTGGAAGTCGACAAGAAGGAATTAAACTACACAAAACTAAAATGACAGTTTATACAATGAATTAACTCATCAAAAGAAAGGCATAACCGAAACCTTTTACAATATTTTCAATATTCTGGGCAGAGAAAAACTGTCACGTAAGGAAACATAAAAAAGTAGAGTTGTCTGGGTGTTTGAGGAATTAGTCATGGCATTTTTTGAGTATGATGGCCAAAGAAAAATTTCCGCTCTGGGAGTCTTTATCGTGCTTTCAAGCTTAGCAAAAAGCTAACCAATAGGAAGAATTCCAAAACTAATTTTACGCATAATTCTAGTATAAGAAATAAACTTTACACAGCGTTACCCATTTTTCATTTAATTCGAATATGATTCCGATTATGCAAATTCTTGGTAACGGCCCACCTCTAAAATTAACGTACTGTGTAAAAAACTAGCTTCCACGTTAATTTAATTCTATTAGGCGCATTGGTTGCAGCTGGAGTTTACAGGTCTTTCAACCTTTCGCATTAATCTAATTCATCTGGACTGTTTTGAAATGAACTGTAATTACTGGAAATTAGTGATATGTTTCAACGTAGTCAAATTTCTTCGTGATGCCTTCCGGCTGTTACTACGCTTTGGTGTTTTTTTTTTCAAAATAAATGCTTAAAATGTGTCGTGGGAAACGTAGATCGTGGCCACAAATAAAACAGTCTTATGCAAGGAACTAATATTAGCAGAATCCATGGTCAGTTACTTGATTGTTACGCGCAGCACCGAAAATTTCGATTGTGATTGATCAATTCGATTTTGGCTGTTCCATATCCATATAAATGATGGCCATATCGATTGATTATAGAGAAATGCGGTCTTGGAGCTTGCAACTAAGGATTTGCAATTCCAATGCAAAAGTTAATGAGCAGATGTTAGTGTTAAGATATAAGACATCGAGTGTAGCAAGACAGTTGGATCCAGTTCAACAATGTAAATGATGTGTTAAAAACACTGTGATGATAAACAGTGTAAATTGATGGGTGATTAAATCGCTGTGTTTTCTATAAAGTTTATAAAGAATGAAGTCTAGAACATCTGAAACGCGTTTTTCAAAATGGGTATTTTGGATGCATGTGTATTCTCTGGTATAAAAGCAAAGCAGCATAAGTTGGAGTACTAAACGTTTGACGATTGGTGAAAACTTAATAAGATGCAGGAATATCAGACAAGTTTGACCTTCGCTTGAAACCGATGAGTTTTTCCGGAAACGATAAAAATAAATAATTTTCTTCGACTGTCCAAAATCTGGAAAAACTCATCAGTTTCATGATCCTGAAAATATATGAGGAAACTCGTTTGGTGTAATGTTCCGGGAAGCAAATTTTCCAGAAAAGGTATAGATGGCTAAAAGAAAAGGTATAGATGGATAAGGTCAAGATTAATACACGCTGTTTTTAAGCTTGGCGATGGTGCAAACGAGACACAAAAGAATATCAAACAAGTCCAGAATTTTCTCTCAAGAAAAAACATATAAAGTACTTATTACAGTATAAAGTACTGAAGGAAATGCATATCATTGCTCATGAATGTTCGCCATTATGATAAATGTGACAATAAACTTGTTAAAATATATCCAGAAAACTTGTAAATAAACTTGCATACCGGCGTTGTGAAAAAAACTACAGAAGATCTACGACTTTACTCATGTACCTATAGGAGTGAATATTCTTGAAAGCGTACTAAAAATGACTGTTAGAAGGAGGCTAAAAGTATTTTACAACAGAAGACTATGTTGAGAAATATTTAAAGGAAAAAATCGGAGAACATGAGATCAACAACCATACACAACTCCATCGTAGTGAAATGTTGTGATATGATAATTTACAATTGCAAAAAACGTAACGATAATGTTTATAAGTTTAGGGTTTATAATAATTTAATAATAAAAATATGTTTCTTGTCGAAATCAAGTTTTTAGCAGGAAAATTGAACCAATAACATTTAAGCTTTATTAAAATTTTTAAATTTAATTTAAAATTTTTAAATTAAAAATTTAAATCACATCAAATAACAGTAAGTTGCAATATTTTACTGACGATGACGAACGAATAAGCTAGTCAATGCACAGTAGATTGGGGTACGCCAAGCATTTGCTAACAAAAGCAAACAGCGGGAATAATTTAAAATAAATATTCCTGAATATACAAACTTTCAGATAATAGTTGGCAGCTCATTTAGTAAGGAAAAATCGCAATTTTCAATTACTGGATATGTAATGGTTCTTATCAAATCCTAAATTCTCAGCAGAAAAAATTAGTTATTGACAAAATAATAATTATTATGCTTTAGTGCCTGCACCCCAAAGTATAAGGAGATTAAAATCGTGAACATGATAAAATTTCAAAAAATTACTATTAATTCGCATAAACTCAGTAAGATTAAGTTGTTGCAATTAAAACGTTTTGTTTACTTGCCGCAGAGATTAGCTCAACTAATCTCTGCTTGCAGTAATGATTCAAACATTGACAATTTTGTTGTTTGTTGTAGTGTTGCATTGTAAATATTCTTTGACTTCCTCTACAATAAAGTTGTTTATTTTTAGTTTATTCTGCCCTTATAAGCATTAGCAACCGCTTGCTTTGGTGTGAATTGGCAGATGTTGCACATAATAAATTCTCAGTATTTTCAGATTTTCCAAATAGCAACGCTGCTATTGTCTTTTCATTACATCTCCGTATCTGATTGCCTGGCATTGTTTCAAAGGAAAAACATTTCGTTCAATATACAGGTCGCTTATCGTTCTTGCTCCCCAAGTGAATTAAATGGGAACATAATGGTCGGCTTTCGCATCTCCAGTCGACCTGTTATTCAATTTAATGGCGGCATAGTAGTACTTCTTCTTGCAGCCAGGTCGTACCGGAGTCAACAGACTCTTGCGATGGCTAAGAACAGGTTCTTGATGGTACTGGAGCATTCGCTACGGGATGGTGATGAGTCCGGCATCTCTGATGGGTTAAAATGGGACGCTTTTTGCTCTACTACGTGACTAGGATATTTCTTTCTTACCAAGACCGAATGCCATTAGTAAATTAGTTGGAGGAATGCGTTTCGGACTGTAATTAGTTTATGCTTTTGATGGATTCTCTTATCTCATTATTTTAAAGATGACTTCAGTATTTAGAGTACAGTACAGATTTGATGCACATCACATTCATATGCTTTCAAATTATAATAAATTAATGTTATTTTACAGGAATTCGGACACGTTCAGAGCGTATTCCTGTCTGCTTTACAGAGAGGATCTGCGAAAGCTAATGTGCAACATTTCGGCAGCATAATATACATTCTAATCTCAAACTTTTCATTCATTAGAATTGGGGCTTACATGAAGAGTACAGAAAATGTTGAAAAAAATTGAGTTAATTTTTCAAAGATGAAGCACTTGAAAAGTTTACCTGCCTTGAGCAAACTCTAAATCGATCATATCTACTACATGATAGACGTGAATGGTGCCAGTGTAATGTTTATAAGAAGCTGATTCTTCTAAAACAGTGAAAGTTGTCGAACAAAGATAACTTCAGTTGCGGTATAGCAGTTTGAAAAAACAGGTTAAAAACGGTTAAACTGAGGAGGTTTGAACATGCCTGTTTGTTCAGGAATGGAATAACCATGCTAAACGTGTGGCGACAGTAAAGGTAGAGGTAGAGATCTAAGGCAAACATACCCTACCCTATCAGGTAGCGCCCTTAGCCAGCGGTATTAAAAACTCTTTTTTTTGCCCCAAAAATGCCCAAAAAATTAATCCACCCTGTAGCAGAGTAACGTCGTAAAATAAATGTGAAAACTGTATTTTCCAAATTGATGCAAATAAAAAAGTACCGTTACCAATGTCAAAGTTAAACCATAAATAATAATCGTTAAGACAATTCAACGTGCACATAAAATATGTACAAGGAGTTTATGACACACCTTCCCCTATTATCCTTAAGTTAAAATGCCCACTTTGTTGAATTGCGTCCACTTACGATAGGTGGATTATTTTTATTAATATGAGCATGATTAAATGAAATAGTTTATAAAATAAGTTATTCGACTATAGGTGAACGCAATCAATCCAGTTCCGTGTGGCAGCTTCACCTTATTCATTATTATTCTGCAGGTAATTCACTTCTATTGGCCATAAAGGTAACGGTATAAATCAGTATTTTATTACTTAGTCGGCATTGTTAATGCGAGTATATTAAGTCAACCATAAATATTATTTCCCATAAAAATCTTCCGTGTTGCGCACTCCGGGACTTCTGAGTATATGACAGTATTATTTAAAAGCGTTAGACCGTTTGACAATAATATCGTTAAGTGTGTGTCTCTCCAAGGAACATTTTCCCAATTTAAATACAAACCGCCTGTTTTTTTTATTTTACCAGCATTAGCTGGAGAAATTAAGAAACTTGATTTAAGCCAGGAAATGAATGGCAGTCTTCGAACTAAAGGTTAGAAGCTCCTACCAGTCTTTCTCGCTCCCTTCCAGATAAAGTAATAAAATTGTAAACTACAGATAAAGTTTATATTGAACTGTAATATATAATTAAATTTTGTTCAACAGTGAATGCCATGTTGTCGCGAATTTCATACAAAAGCAGTTAAAACAAAGACAATTTTGTAACGATTTATTTAAGTGTGAATTTTGTAAACAAATTTCCAAAAGCTGGATTCCTTTTCTACTATATTTGAGAAAAAACATACAACAATTTTATTTTGCAGTTAAAAACCCTCTGGGACATTGAAAACAAATAAGAAAACCTTTTGTGAACACTCATCCTTAGAGCTCTCATTAAAACATTTAGAAAATTGAAAATACATTCAACTAGTTTTGGTTGTTTTAATAAAGAGATACTGACTTCTTTAGAGATTTCTTGTGTAATACGAAAAATTCCGTATATTAGAACCTCTAAATTCTCTTTTTCTTGATTCCCATTGACACCGAACTCCAACATCCATTCAATGAATAAACATGAGAACATTGAGTACAGTAACTATAAATTCTTGACTATAACGCATATTGTGTTTCGTTTAACGATGCATAAATGTATAATGCAACCTATTTGTTAAACAGTGTTGATGTCGAGTCGCCTCACACTATCAAGTATCGAATGTTTTACAACATGAAAAAACAGGTTGAAATGTATTAAAGTGCCAACCAGGAACAATTTATGAAAACCAAGTATTTACATAATTTTGCGTATTTATTTTGAGCTTCTACTATAAATTACAAAAAGATGTTTTAGTTGATGTGTATATCTACGTTATAGAACGGTAGTTTATCTAGGTAGTATATCTAGGTAAAATCTGTCGTTATTTACCTATTATATGCCTGATAAGCGTGCATTTTAGCCAAAGAAATCAGGAAATTTTACATCGTTTGTGACTTGGCTTCTCGGGGCCGCGGCTGAAGAAGACCTTCTTTTAAAATACTTTACCGAAATTCATACTAAGACTGATTAAACGCAAAAGAGAACTGTTACGCAAGGCTATGAATTAAAATGAAAGAATTATTAACTATTAACAGAAATGTCCAAATACGGAGAGACCCTTACAAACAAGACAAATGACTAGAAACATGTCAGACAGAAATGAACAGACAAAGAAAAAACATAATGACAGAAAACTAAAAAACGGGAAAGAAATTTACACAGACAAGAACAGCGCGGACACGTTTGCTAGACATTGCCAAAAAACGTTTACAACTGCCACCAACCCTCACTTTGATGATTAATGCTGGGATATAGTTAATGACTCGTACGACAAAATCCACACACATGAACTAATTACAGACGAAGAATATGATGAAGCATTTAAAAACAAAAAAAATACTGCCCCCGGAAAAGACAATATAAAAAGCCAAGTACTGAGAAACTTACCTCCACAAACGCATAACATTATCTCTCTAGTTTATTGATGAAGAAAATGCCGATTTATTGGAAAATTAATTACAATTATTATTTATTGGCTTGGAAATTTAGCAATTAATGACAATTTATATAGGAGCTTATTTATAACTTGGAAATAAGCAGAAAAAGTTGGAAGCAAAGTATGAATTAGATTACCTCAATATATCAAACGTAAAATATAAATAATTCTTTTCCAAAAAATAGCAAACAAGAAGTTACATATCAAGGCGAAACTGGTTTTTGAAAAACAAATTTGAACATTGTTGATAATACCTAATTCATTAATAATAATGTCAATTATAAATTTTAACTTGTGGTTCTTCTCACAGGGTCAATTAGACTATGTATTCATAAATTTTAAAATAGTATTCATGATAAAAATTATAGATCGAAATCGTTTAAATAAAAATCAGAACACAATTTTCCGAAATGTAACATCGGTTTTCCACTTATAGAACAAATAAAACTTAACATGTTTTGTCAAAAAAATTAAGTTACGCACGTTTTTCAAAAAGTTGGAATATCTGCCCTTTGGCCGACTTAAGTTTATGAATGTCTCCCAAGCTATTTATTAGACTTCCAGATAGCTCATATCACCTCCATTGGTATTTAAATCCTGTCTATAAATTTGCAGCAATAAGTACTAAAGCCAGCTATCGGCCTACTGCACATTTCAACCTTTCTCTCCTTTGAAATGAAAAAAAATATTTTGCAACCAGTTAACTCGAGATAAACAGAAAAGTTTTCAGATTTCATTACGGCGGACCACCCATGGACAATAGATTAAAGTAAATTATTATAAATTGTTGTCAGTTCCGACATTTAGCCATTGGGAGTGTTTTTCACACTTGGTTATTGGGAATCGTGTTATTCCGAATCAAATTCGACCCATAACAAAAGGTGTTGAATTGGTTTTGGCAATAACTGGGCCAATGTTGGCAGTGGGCAATTGCGACTTTTGATACATAATTTCAATGAACTTTTGTTGGAAATATACGAAATGGATGCCGTTACCCAGTTAATATTAAGTACGGAATTTGAATTTTGAAAGAAACGTACATTTTGATCTCCCAAAGACTCTATTTCCATTTCCTTCTGAATCGGTCTGTATACCATCCTGTATGCGTCAATATAAGCAAATACAACTTTGCAATGAAATTTAATCGAATTGATCAACATTTTCCAGATTCGTAAGTGTATGTGCACCTCTAAATGAATTATATTTGAGTTTTAATGACGAATGGTTTCAATTTCAAAACAATAAAGCTGAAAAGTTGCCAAAATGATAATTTTCTGTTATATTATCTTTAAAAAATGTTTATAAAGACCTGGAGAATTCTTGTTTTCTTCTAAAGGGATTCCATTCGGACTTTTTGTAAGTCATCCTTCTACACAATCATTAATTTAAAAAACACCCAGTTTATTCAACTATAATGATACAATTCGAATAGATTAGACTTAAGAGCCGGGAAAAGTATTAATCAAATGCCGGACAATAGCACAAACCTGAGACCCCTTGACAGGTCCACTCGCTTTTTTCCACTCTCTTCGTGTTTCTTTAGGAGGGTCCAGGTAATTTAACAGTGGCGTAGCGTATCATCAAATTAAAACTACATTGTTAGAGTAGCAAAACATCAAGTTGATTAAATGCAACAAATTATATCGATTTAAATAAATTGAAAACGCACACTGTTTGACAATCCGAAAGCCTTCAGCAGCCAAGGAAAATTAATGAAAACTAATCAAGCTTTTCAAGAATACATTAATGTTTGGCTGTATTCTCAGCAGGATTTTCTTTAAACAGAATTTTAGAAGTCCATATTAATTTTAGTCGTATTTGCTTTTCTTGTACGACACTGAACATATGAGGATGTTCGCCGCCCACTAAAATCCAACCAAGGGATTAAAAAGTTCGTATTCAAACTGTGTTCCAAAAGGGAGATTTCTATCTTAGAAATCGTCTTCCAAAATATACCCAGCCAGATGATGGTTGTTTTGAAATTGATTGTTTATCTAATGCTTCGCGTTGACAAACAATCCAAGGGACTTTGTTTGTGTTATGGTCAGAACGGTTCCCAAATAAAGGTCATTTGCTGGTTTGTTTCAAACACAGTCCAAAGGCGAAAATTGTACTTTGAAACGTTTCCCACGATATTCTGCTAGCTGGCATGGTAAAAAACATCCACGACCTCCACATGAGGATGCCTAATTGACCCTCACAAAAACCCAAACACGATTGCTTTTAAAATCGTAATTATAGGGACCAGAAGATCGCATGTAAATTTGTAGAAAATTATTAACAAAAAATTCATAAGGATGACCATCTATCTTGGAAGATTTTTTCCAAATTATAGAGCTGTTCTTGCTCAGCTACATCTGCTCATAAACATACATATATGCATGTAGTATGCAAGACATTCGAATACTATTCAAATAATCTAAAAAAAAGCTTAACGATACACTCAATTTCTTAATCCATGGTTACTGGTCAGGTATTATTTAATTTATCGAAGATAAAATAATTCAAAGTCTTTGGAACCATTGGACATGGAAAAGCTTTGGTTTTAAAATCCAATTTAAGATCAATTAATTCGTTCACAACCATTTTGCAAAGAAAAAACATTGTAAATACTAAAGATAAATTGAGGCAACAATAAAGACGAAAATCTGAAGCTAGAACTCTAGCTAGAATATCAGCAGTGTTCAATGGAAGATTCTTTCTCTGCATTAAAATAATCAGTTCCACAGAGTTACTTGTAACATATTGAATGTTTGCAACAGAAAACAGATTTACATATGGAAATAACCCAAGGTATTCAAATTACTAAAAATCACAGATAATTGCAGAAATATGCAAAACGATTTCCGAAGAACACATTAAGCCAGGAATATGTAAAGGACAACAGACAGAAATGTTAAAATTGGATTCAAAAAGTAATGAAATTGAAAGAGAATCGACATGTAGATGAAGGAACTCAAGAAAGTATCAATCAAAGAAATGAAAACAGGCTGCTAAAAAACCCGTAAATAAATGATAAAAATGTATGAAATTATTGGTCAACTAATGCTGAATTGTATAGTATTGCATATGTAAGAAAATAGTCACATTTGGTAATGATTTAACAGTTTTATCGAAGTTTAAACACACAACATGTCCCTTTTTATGTACTGTACTGTACCAATCTATCCATATGGACTTTCCTGTTAAACAAAAGGGAAGAAACAAAATGTTGCAACTGTAAATACTATTATCGTCACTTCCATTAGATACAAGCGAATGTTTTTTTTTAAGATTTAATTCTCTTCAATTATTTAATTGTTGACGTAGATTACAT
This sequence comes from Dendroctonus valens, assembly GCA_024550625.1. Lineage (NCBI taxonomy): Eukaryota > Metazoa > Arthropoda > Insecta > Coleoptera > Curculionidae > Dendroctonus > Dendroctonus valens. Next base: position 56,129 of record JAJTJO010000774.1, on the reverse strand, counting down.
GTAGACACATTTACCGGTTTATAAACTCACTTTGAACAATTACTGTACAAATTACTTTTAGGATTTCCACCATGGCAACTTTTCGTAATTTTAAAATGAAATAAATGCAAAAATTGCAAAATAACCGTCCACACCAAGCCAGGTCAACAAAAACCTATTGATGGCATTTAACCATAAATTAAAATCTTTTACCTTTAGCCGTCATCATTGGATATTCACATACGAGGGCAATGGAATGCTTTAATCCGTTGATAAATAGGGACGGCACTTTTATATTGAAGAATTTAATAATATAATTTATAATGGGATCAAGACGATTGTCAAGAAAAACTGGTTAGAAACCATTTATTCTCAAATTAAGCCGGGATTTAAAAATAAGCTGTTTCTTTATGAAGAGCTTTGATCCTGCGATGTGATAATTTAGTTGCCATTGCATTTAGTAGGCTAGTTATACTTCGACCCCAATAAATTCAATAAAATAAGCGCTTCTTAACACCTTATCAGTAGCTACTGCATGCGATCAAAAAACTTAAGGACTTACCGATGGTCTCGTAAGTGATCTTGCCTTCTGAAAGCTTTTCCGCAAATATCACAGCTGTATGGCCGCTCATCTGTATGAGTCCTTTCGTGGATCAACAAGTTGTAGCTCTTTGTAAATTGTCTATTGCAAAACTTGCAAATAAATTGCTTCTTCGGTCTAGAGGCGCGTCCAGGGGCTCGCAGTAACCTCCTATCCAAGTGAGCGTGAATTTGAGGAGGCCCTTGGTAATAATTTCAATCTTTATGCTCTGCTACCATAACAAAAACGCCATTACTACCTGGTGGAAACATCGTACTGCCTCCTGGGAAAGGAAAAGAACCTGCATTCGCTGGACTGGCAGGCAGGAACCCTGAGTAACCATGAGTTTGCTGTCCATTTGAGGTGTCCAGTAAACTGCCATGATGCCCTGACCTGTGTGGCAACATCATAGCAGCAGCATGAGCTGCAGCCACGCATGCTGCTTCTTCTCGCAAATGTAGCTCTTTGCGTTTATCGGCCATGATGGCCATCAGGTCGAAGGAGGAAGAGGATTTACGTAATCCGGATGAACCTGCATGCATTAAGAAAACCATCAAAGTATTCAACTTCCTACAAAACAAACAGCTTATACCTTCTGCACCTTTGCCGCCGTCATTGTTTTCCATCCCAAGAAGCGGATGCATCTCCCCAGAATATAGAAGAGGATGCTGCATATTCCTAGAAGGAACCACTGGTACAAAAGCCGACGTTTCTCTGTGGTGACCCATGGTAGCAGCCAAAGGAACCTAGAAGTAGAATGACATCAAATGATGGCTCAATGTTGTTTTGAAAGAATCAACAGCTTACTTGGTGATGATAAGGCATTTGTCCATTTCTATCGTATCTGGATGCTGATGAAGATCGGTTGGAGCCACTAGATGACATTGGAAATGACCGTCTAGAAAGGGCAAGAGACCCATCAGATGTGGATGGTGTTGACGTTTCAGGCATTTCAAACTGAAAAGATCATTATTATTAATTAACTGCTAATAATGCGTGAAGTCTGGCTTTTCTAATAGACTCCGTGTACATCTTATATACAGTGTAGTGTGTGTACTGTGTACATATACAAAGTGTTTCAAAATGAAGAAAGCACTTTTGATTTTTTTTCATTTGATTCCGTTGCATTAAATGACAACATTTAATTTAAAAAAGTCAATTAATCCTTTTTTATTTAATGGAGCTTCCTGTATATTTTAGGATCGATCGGTTTATTATCAATGAAACAAGCTTTGCAATTATGTGTGTATATAATTTAAAGGCTTTTAGAAGAAATGATATTCAAGGCTTTTTTGATACCCTTCTGAATTACATACCTATACATTACATACTATGCAAAGAAGCTTGTTTCATTTAATTTTATTCAGTGTTTACACACCCATTTCCCGTCTCTTTTATCGCTAATTTTCTAATAATCCATACTGCGCTAAAATTACCGTTAACCCGGGAAATCCAACTCTCGGTATTTTTAAAAGTTAGTAGTGATTTTTTTATACAGACAGATTTATGTCTGCAAAAGAATCAGAAATTCAATGTTTAACGATGACATGGAAAAATTACCAGCGGTTTTATATTTTTATCCGATATAACACTTCCAAGTTGACTGTGGTTTTCCGGTCACTTTCCGAAAAGAGTCTGTTTTCTGGAAGCCCGTTAGATCACCAGCAAAATGAGCAAAATATAATAATGCGTTACTTGTAAATAAAGCCTTGTTATATGTTTTTATGGGAGCAATTGTATTGTTTTAATTTAACTAGGTATACTAGTGAGTGTACAGTACGGATAACAGATAACGGATTCCATCATTTTGTGGAACAGTAGACAATATTCAGAAGACCTAATGCATAATCAAAGTTTTTAAATCGCAAATGACAATATAAGAACATATTGCTTACTAGATGCCAAACTCATTTTACAGAGACCTCTTCTCTCACCTCTTAGTGTTTTGATGAGGACAAGCGATGCAAATCAATATATTGGATTTATGATAATTTTAAGATCTTTTCTGAGGCGCTGTTTGTTACGTTACAGACAAAACATATAGGGCCTAATTTTTTTTGCAGTTAATCCGTTATTTATTGTAATTATAGCAAAAATTTTGATGTTAACATGTCCATATTAGCATCACAAAGTGGTATACACTAAAAAAAACGTATTTACTGTCGAAACTCCACCATATAAAATTAGTTATTGAACTGTTTATAAACAGCATTACTACAAAAACAATTTTTATAATAATCTGCATTATTGGTACTTTTGTTGCAAACATCTAAAAATCCTCATGTTAATTGCTTCCGACTTACACCTGCATGACAAAGTTATCACGAAACAAATACATATCACTCGATTATTATTTGCGTAATAAAACTGTAACGCCAGAACCATAAACTAAATATAGCACGACAATAAAATATTATTACAGATAAATTGTTTAATAATGCGTGGGAATCATCAAAGGCCCCGACCAGACATTGTAGGCACCTTCACGGTTGTGATTTTAACAAATTTTATTAAATGTTTTTAAGCCCACCAAATGTGTTTCAAAAATATGTTCGCGTTGTTTAGTATTACCGAAATGGAAAAACTGCGTTAGATAGTACAGTCGTGGGTTTTTTAATTATACACTCGGTGGTACATGGATAAGATTAAATTTATATTTAAATCTGGAAGGTTTTTACTTTTCCAGGTTATTTGCATGTGTAGCGCATTGTTCAGTAGCGAGGTTGTGGTGGTAATGTGAAAATGTAACACGCAATGATCATTATTGCATTCTAATCAAAATAAATTCCTGTTAAAGGCTTAAAAAATCAAAATAAACTTCTACAGCGCCTCAAAATATGTTTAATAGAGTAAAACGCATAAAGTATAACAATTCCCATATCAAGCCAAAATATTCTGTTACAAAATACCCTCCTAATCAGCATTAGATGCAAGCTATTCTAAACCAAAGAGTCGAAGAGTTTTTTCATGCATAATAATCATAATAATGTGTTGAATTTGAATAATCCGCAATAGACAAATGGGTTCCGATTGGCATTATACACCCAAGAAGCTGATGGTAGCCACCTAAATATGTTAATCAACTTTATATTCAAATTAGAACCGTATTCAGTGACATTATTTGATGGGTTCTCTACCTCCATGGTACTTGTTCAGGCATCTTGTGACCTCGTTTGGGTTACCACAGCGTTGCGATTCTGGTTGCAAATTGGGCACTAATTTCGATTGTAATTAGAAAGTCCTTTTGGTGTTTCAGCGAATGGTGGGCGATCGAACTTTTACGTACATTTCTTCTGTTGTCTGAATGTGCCCGTTCAGGGTTTAAGAAATGAACGTTATGTAACGCTCAGAATAAAATGGAATGAAAAAACTTTTGCGATTTTACATTTTATACCAATTTTCAGTTTCATCTTTCGACAGACAACTTGTCTCTTCATTCTGTTATGCTATTTATCTTTTCAAAATGTTACAAGCAAATACAATTGAATGAAATCAACTGAAACATTTATCTATGCACATTTTGGAAGGAGTTTAGACGACTTTTATGGTGGCGGTATTAATCGTACTTCCATTTCCATCGCTTCTAAAATTGGGCATTCCAGTCTAACTTCAATATCTACGAAAGTTTGTTATCAGCTTATTAACAGTTTTTTAAGTTTCAAATTAAAGAGTTCATAGTAAATTGCTCTCATTTTTATTATTAACTTTTTTGTCAAAGTGGAGTTACACCACTATCAAAGAAAGCAGCTCAAATGTCTATAAATAATAGGTAAATAATTAAAAGCACAGAGAAAAAAAAACAATAGAAGTATATATAAGTCTAAACGACAAATTGGCGCAATAATTATTCATATTTCTACTAAATAAGAAATGAGCCTAAGAAGTCTCTAATAAACTATTTCAAGGAAATTTGTGGCGCAAAATACAACCTTTTGCAATTGCGAATTCTCTTACATAAATATTTTTTATTAGAAAACATCAGTCATCAATAGCTACTTAATAAACAATAAGTCATGCATGTTAATTAGATTCACGGGAATTCAATAAAAAAAAGAAAAACCCCCCATCCAAAATCCATCTGGATTTGCAGTTTAACATGCAAAACGACAACACATGTTTAACAAACAAAATATTTAAATGATACAAATTCTCGGATTCTAATAAAAATTCTGTACTGGTTTGGTGAGTAAAAAAAGTGATTTGTTAAACAAAAGGCGCACCCATATCATAAATAGGACAAACCGAAAAAGCCGCAAATATGCGCGGTTAACTCATAAAAGAATTGCAAATGACTTCGCATTAACAATTCTCCTGAAATTTGCTTTCAATTGTTTTTTCAATGCTCTTCCCCGTATTTCGTAGACATGACCATACTTCAAATCACCACAATTGAATAAATGAGTAAGCGTTATTGTGAGCTGTGTTCTAATATAAACCAGAACAAAAAAAAATACAGTTTATAGTTTTTTATTAAATAAGTAATTCAAGTTGGAAATAATTGACCATACATAAATGACCAATGCAAAAGATATGTGCGTGAAAAAAGTAAAACGAAAACGGTTCCCAGTGTTGCTCAAATATCCAGATTTTAACTCGATTTTTATATGGGTTTTTCTTTTATCTACTGGGTAATATGCTTGATTTTTTAATCAATATCCACCTAATCCACCCGCACTGCAACGAACACATTTTTCAAAATTAGATTCAAAAAGTAATTTCACACTTAAACATCAAGTAAAGTTACACAATGTTTTAGCAAAAATGATAAAGTGAATTAGTAATTATTTTTTGGCTATTGACTCACATTATTCTGATAATTGTTGTCTTTGACTGTATGATAAACGACTACCGAGAAAATTAATGTTTAATTATTGTCCATGCAAGATGTTTCTATAGCATTTGCATATAAAGACACATTAAATATGCTCGTGACTACAAAAGAATTATCATAAGGTGCTTTCTTTCGCTGAATTGATGTCTTGACAACTGATGTTTATTTTGATATAACAGAGAAACCGTGGCTAATTTGTTTAAAAAATAGAATTTTTAATGTTACTGTTACTTTTTTCAACAGTTTTCTAGAATGGATTCCGGGAGTAGTGCAACGACGAACTTCTTGAAATGATAAAAATCAGTTTTTTTTAGTTAATACGCCAAAATACTTAATATACACAATAGGAAACCTACTGAAAAATAAGCAACTGCTAGTTCGCATAGACAACACGCTCCCCTTTTCTTTCTCTCCTTAACAAAGATTCCCGCAAGGATCACCTCTCTCGCCCTTCCTCTCCAAGCTTGACAAAACAGCTTACATATTACAATACGCAGATGACACAGCCCTTATTGTACACGTTATCGTGTACATACGAGAGCGGCTCAAACTCAACTACATCGAGAGCGGCTCAAAACTCCAATCACTAACCGACGATACTGAAACCTGGTGCTAAAGGTGGAGACTAACGCCCAAACGCTACTAAAACCTAACTCCTATTACTAAATGATCAAACCAAAGGCGACTCTCCAACTATTACCGCGGACGTCCACAGATCTGAACCCAGATATGACGTAAAATATTGAGGAGTAACACTAGACCAAAAGTTAAAATTAACTAAACACTTGAAAAATGCAAGGACGGAAATTATTAAAAGGACAAAACACTTTAGAGCATTAACATATAAAGGCAAAGGAACTAGTATAAAAACAGCAACGAAAATATACGAATCCATCTGTGGACCAATTGTGGACTACGGACACATACTCAGCACTTTTTCTACAGGCAACAACTTCGTTTACATTATAGAGACCTTCGAGACACCAGTAATCCATGTCAGATCCTAGAAGCACAACAATATCAAACGAAATTACATTTTATAGCACTGGAAATTACCAATTAACTACATCGCAAGGTTGTACAATAACTTTGAGTCAACCGGGCATAAGTAATTTACTTGCAACTGGAAAACTGGACTGTATTTTCAAGTTATTCTATTGCGAAAAATAAGGTCAAAAATGGGTTTTTGCAAACTTTCAATGTTCCATTACGTTTGGGTGCGATTGATTGTATTCATATTGCAATGATTTCACTCATTCAATTAATTTATTTGCTGGTAATTCTGTTGGTCTTGTTTACCATGCACCAATATAGAATTTCCCTCCAAGAAATGTACAATGAACACTTTTTGGAGTTTTGTTGCTCTGGGTTCCCTACTTAACTGAATATCCTAACACAAACGTGATGTGGCAACTGTATTCAAGAAGGAAGTACAAAACAGAACTAAAAATAAAACTAAACAGACAAATTGAGGCAGGTACAAGTATTGTTTCAGCGCGAGGGTCTCCTTTAGGTTAACGAGATCAGAACTTTAGGGTAGACTTCGATGTTACCACCTTCTCTTCTTGAGAAGCTTTAACGGATTCTGCTAAAATATGTTTGAGAGTTATTGGAAATTATAAATACTGTAATGCAGTAATAAGGTCAATCCTTATTTTAATACTGCATTAGCTTTATTTTGTTAACGAAATTATAGTTATTGGAATGTCTAGTTCACTGGTTTCAGTATTAAAAGACTCTAACCTTTAACCTAACCTCTGTGCCTAACCTTACATAATTTAACGTTGATGACTTTGTATTATTTACCTTTTTTATTGGATTTTTGATGCTGTTTGATCATTTCTCATTCAAAAAAAATCTCAATTGAAAAACACGTGTATCTGAAAGCGGGTTATGTTTCGCGGACGTTAGACACAGAGGTTAGAAATGTCAACTGCCAGTTTAAGGTAGAAATAAAACGTGCAGTATCGCTGCACAATTAGCACAGAACAGTATCCTTATTAAAGGGTCCCTTATTTTTATACTCAATTGCGCCGGCGTATGAGTCAAAATACCACAAACTTTATTACTGCATCCCCTTATTGACCGTCCAATAACTCTCTATTGATTAACGGAACGTTAAAATCACGTACACAATAACGGTAATCGATTACGTTATAACAGACCGTTAAAAAAGTTATATTCGGAACGTTAAAATAGTACATTACGGAACAAGAGACGAAAGTCGAAGTTGCGCCACTGCGTGAAGTTGCAAATTGCTCGCGTTCGCCTCGGGCGTCATTCATGCAATGTCGTCGACAACAGTGCCTATAGTCATGTGGTCGCGACGTTAGTGTCACATATCAAAAAAAAATGAAAATCAGAATGGTGTCGCAAAAAATTGTACTACTTCTCAATCGCAACCCAATTCCTCTCATTGCGCTCATATGTCGGTAAGGTTTCGAGGAGACGGCGATGAGTGTAATATCGGCATCAAATATTCGTTTCAACTTCTCAATTGCCAATAGTTCAAATATATTATCATTTTGTTATTTACTAACCTGGTAAGCTAATTTTAAAAGTCAATAACAATTTAAACGGTCAATTCACTCGGATCACGTCACTTCACTAGTGCTGAAAGAAATTAACTTCAAAGGCCCGGGAAAGAATGAAAAGAAACATTAACCACATTGAATGCCAATAGCAAACAGACTACTGGGCGGTGACTTACAAAGGCTACCTGTGACAGTCTTTGATGGCACCTTCCTTGGTCAGTGGAAGGTTATGCAAAGGGTTGAGAGAATATAGCACTCTGCAAGGGATCTATTTATTGTTTAGCAACATGGCACCAGAAACATTGTTCATCATTTACACGCTTAGGCCTGAAACCTGTCCTCCCATCGGGGCAATAAAACAGACAAAGGTAAATGGACAATAGAAAATAAAGGGAACATTTTCCTAGATGGATCGATGGAAAGGTGTCGTGTCTAGAACAAATTTTTATTATTATCTTCAGTTCAAATTAGCTCGAACAAATATGGTCGCGTTGTCTATAAAGTTGACAAAATTCGTAAAAAATATCACGTCCTTAAAATACACTTTGTTTCGCATTGGCAGTTTTTCGTCGCAATTGAGTTTCCCAAAAATCCCAAAAATTTTTATTTGGAAAGGTACGGCGCAAATAAAGTTCTATTAGAATCTAGTAGAACTTCAAACGAAACTTGAAACTTTTAAATGCGATTGTTTCAGACGTGTGGTTAAGGTAGTGGTAGTGATAGTACTGGCAACTGCGCGAAAAATTTCGACTGGTACGCTGTCCACACTGGTGCCCCATATGTTAGGACAGGGAGCACGCACTGGATAAAACCTTTGGTCTTCAGATTTTGAAGGTTTTTTGCTATTTAAGATATAACTAAGTTTGCCAAATGCTGCTATGTTAATCTTATTCTCCTGTTTATCTCTGCAGTTTGATTCTCTTTATTTAATTTTACAAGTTGGCCCAAGTATATGTACTCGTCTACCTGCTCTATTGTTTCTGTTGAGCATTTATTTCGCACATTTGCCATATTGACCGAATCAATACAAAGCAATACAAAGAGAATATTGAGAATGAAATACTAGTGATACCTCAATTAAATACTTAGCCGTGACTGTGTGATATAAAAGGGAATTTATTAACTCGCTGACAGCTATAAAATGGATTTTGGGTCTACATCTGACAAACATACTTCTGATAACGTTTGCTTAAGATCATCGATGACCTCAATCTGGTCGAGAAAAAAACGGCAATCTCGCCTCTGGGTATCAACCAAATCGAGGCATAAGATATTTTTTGTGAGACATCTCACTGCCATTAAACAGTAGTGTGTTGTAAATCCGACATTATAACTGTAAATCGACTTCTGGTAGATGTTTTGCATAAAGACGTAGGCGCGCACGGCATCAAAATATCGATAAAGTTTTGCAAATGACCAAGCATATGTCTAGCAGCGGGATTAGCCGGTAATATCAATAAACAAATTGCATTGTTATGGAAATGTTAAATAAACAAATTAATTTAAATGCTTCATAGAGATGTGCGATCTTTTCAGTTTTGAACCAAGACATATGTTACTTCGTGGCCGATGGAATCAAGTTGTCTATGTAAATATAATTTAAATATTTACGCACGGTTATTTATTATCGATGGAGAAACACGATTTCGGATATATTTGATCAAAATATTGCCAATTTTAATGGCTATAAAAACCATCGTTTATGGTCACCGCTTGTGATTTCGACAATATTAAACATCCATTTCCTTTTATTGTCCAAATATAATAGTTAATTTTCAGATTTTTTTCATCTTATTAGTTTACGTTTTTTAGTTAGTTAGTTATATGCATTTGTTCTTCTATTCTAGCGAAGCTAAAAACTAAATTCAGTTGGTTTAATTCATTCAACTTTACTTCAAATTTAAAATCGTCTGCAGTATTTACCATTGTCAACCACATAAAATAAAGCTCTTAAATCCGGAATATTTCTGGAAAGTACGGATTACCCGTCAAATGTTCTCGAACAAAATAAGGCCTGTTACAAAACACCATTTTAACAGAGTTGTAATAATGTTAAGCAATCAGATTCAGTGATGAAAGTTGTGCCTTTGAGTCCCAATAAGTCTGGTGCAACAGAAACAGAATGTTACTATAAATATTAGCATTGGAAACCGATGGTAAAAAGACTTGCAATAAAAACTCTTGTATGTATACCAACTCAACAGCATAACATTTGTAGTTGCGAAAAGAGATACCATGCAGAGCCTTTACATGGCGTAAAGACGCAATCTCAAATTTTATAGCCAAATTCATAATCCCATCAAATCTTCAATTCTATTGGTACCACGACCACATGCTAAGAAGTAAAACCGTTTACATAGCGGCCATTTTTTTCGCTTGCATGGTCGTTCTTATTTAAAGAAGACCAGGTATGTCTTGGACAAACACATCAAATGGGGATTTCTTGGTTTTCTACGAACCCATCGGCAAACACGAGTTCCATAATAGATATGTCAACACACGGTACTCGGTACACAATGAAAAATTATCTTTTACCTGAAGTACTTAGTTCGGTTTCTATTTGTTGGTGGTAGTAATTATGCAAGTATTTTTTATACGTTTCTGTTTCTTACACACGGAAAGAACGGTGCGCTTAGACACAAATTGTGAATGGGCTTTGCATGGTTCTAATACCAAGTGCATTAAACCTTTTAGGTAACTTGGAGTTTAACGATTATTCTTGCGTAATAGTCCAAGTTGATCACTTCGAATGAGATCATTTTTCCTTACTAGAAACTTGATGGTTTCCGAGAAACTGCATAATCGTAAATGTATGAGTTGCTTCATATCAGGAAACATTTTTTTTCGTTAAAAAAATATTGGAACAACACATATTGGGATAAATTGCGATTCAATTTCTTTAAGAAACCGGACCACAACTCCGCGCAACTATAGATTTGTTGATCTTAAAAACGCAAGATGTAAGTAACCGGCTGGCCAGAAGAAAGGCCGAGGAATAAATAAAAAATGATGGCTGGCCGAAGAAACGAAGCACAAGAGCGACGGAGAAGCTGAAAGCGCTCGGTTGGCTGATTCTTTCTCTCCATCCATCGTGTTTAAATGAAAAACCGCCTTACAATTTTCAAGGAGAAAGGATCGAGGTAAGCCGTTTTCTGTTAGTTTATCTCTTAAGCGTCTTAAAGGATTTAAAATGTGTTATGTAGAGCTTCATGTAATCTCATCAAGAAACTAGAAGCTTTTCATGAGCTTCAATTCTTCAACACCTAGTTTGAACGAAAGAATGCCCAAAAAAGGTTTGTTTGAGTTAGTTATACAGAACGTTTGTAGCGAAACTCAAACTCAAACTAATTCAAGAGAGAATGTTTCACCTACATATTATTGATCCATAACACCTTAGAAATGAGACGTCTAATAATGTCCATAATAACCGCAGGGCATTATAAGTGGGCATTATAGTAACTCCCGCTCATATTCTGATTGAACTCAATTTTTGAAAAAAATTCTGAACTCAGACATCCTATCATCCGATCCTCGCGACTTTATAGGCAGCAAATTTTCTGTAGCTTTTGCTGCGTTTTCCGTTATATTTTGCGGAATTTCTTCCATTTTTTGCGATGAATTAGTGCTAATTGACAGAAACACCAAAGTCACTTCAGGTAAAAATCACAAAACATTAAATTATTTCATACAGCTACAGGTATACATTTTTATAAGGCTAATAACTATAAATAATTGATGAAAAGCCATTACGTGAAGCATAAATCATTGTATGCACCACAGGCGTTACGGAGACAATAATGCCCATCAGGCCAAAACCTATCCCTCAGGCCAAAAGCCCTCGGGCTAGTTCGACCTTTAGGGTCCTTATACAATCCTCAACACCCTTGGTATATAAATAGCTATTGTTTCAATTTCTCGTTTAGGTAGTTTTAGTAATTTTTCAATTGCCGGAAAAATGTCAAAATGTTTTCTGCAATTTCAAAGTTAGCAGAAAACGTCACAAAATCGAGTTCAAATAGTGACTATTGATGCATTGTCTTCTCATTGCAAAACAATTAAAACAGCGAAATAAATGCAAAATTAAAATATTTACTACATTTCATCATGCATATCAAACAAACAACAACAAATGTGTTGTTGTTTGTGTAAAACCTATGTTTTTATCAGATATCATATGGCTTAATTGTGTACGCCACAATGGAACAGTTAATTGTTTAACGACGTAAGTTATCACTACTGGTCTTCAAAAAAGGAAATTCTTGTTTATTGGAAAATATATATTTATGATTAAATTAATAAACCCTGGTTAATTAAAACGAATGCAGGCTTAACTGTTTGTCTAATTTTTAATGCGTTTATTTGTTTTGAAAGATTTTTAAGTGTTTTGCATGAGAGAGATCTAGGGAGCCTCAGAAGTCTGTGTTCCCCAGCTAATCCATCGATACCAGTAGGTATTCTGTTAAACGCCAAATAGCACATTTATTTAGATTATTTATTATTTTGTATATTCTTTTCCTGACTGTACTTTAATTCATTCCAATGTATTCCTGGGTTTCAGTCAATTTTATTGTTTATTACTTAAAATGTTACAAATACGTTTCGGTGTCTTTATCCACCATCATCAGTTTGTATGTTTGGATGTTTATTTCTTTACATTTGATACTGATTGATTTACATACTGATATTTTCCAACCAAATGTAAAGAAATAAACATCCAAACATACAAACTGATGATGGTGGATAAAGACACCGAAACGTATTTGTATCATTTTAAGTAATAAACAATAAAATTGACTGAAACCCAGGAATACATTGGAATGAATTATTTATTATGTGTGGGAGGAGACGTTAAGACAATAAAAATTTCACTATTGGCAACAAAGGATATCGCCTCTATGCGAAAACCATATAACTCATAAAAACAACCATAAAAATCGGTATTTAGTTCACTCAGGTATAAGGGTTTTGTATCAACGGAGGAGCAGAAAATTTCCTATCAAAGAGCTGGGGTTAATGTTGAATAGACTAACAGAAAATATTGACAGTTTTGTTCAAGAACAATGGACCTTGCTTCCTTGCTTTAGTTGGCCAGATAAGATAATACAGGGTGATTCAAAAGTGGCGTCATTCCTCTGGGGGTGTTTTGGGAGTACAGGAAAAACAGTACGTTTTGTGAAAGGAGCTTCAAAGTAAGTCACAGATTGACAAATGCTTGTTATTATTGACAAAGGCTATCTACCTGTAACTATCTGTTAATGACAAAAAACCTCATTGCCGCTTTGACTTTTCATTAAAAAAATGGTAGAAGAGGTCTTTTTTAATATCAAAAATTTTCGTAATTTGAAGCAAAAATAGTAATTTTTCTTTTCGAATGGTTAAGTATTCCATAAGGCCACCAAGCAAACATGGGACTATTTTAAAATAATACTAAATAACAAAGTTGAAATTCGATTTTCAACTGTTAATATCTTCTAGAAATTTTCGAAAAAAAATTTTCCAATATTTTTCTCGTACTCTGGAATTGAGCCCCTATAACCCCTAAAAAGGAATGACGCCAATTTTGAATCACCCTGTATATGTCAAAAACATTAAAAAGTAAAAATTGATATTGGGAGGTTTTCTCAACGTCATTTTGAAACTTATTTTTTTACCACTTTCTATTAATATTTATCAAAATTTTGTCGAAATTCCCCCGGTGGGACACCCTGTATAATAAATGTACTTTTTGAACAAATTTTCCATCAATATCGGCAATTCTAACATTTGTCTTCGTTTATCAAGAATTTTGTTTTTAATTTACTTGTTCATCGCGAGATCAATTTTTTTTGGTTTTGGTGTAGGTCTTTCATTCTAATTTGCTCTGAGCAAATATAATGATGTGGCCTGCAGAAGTATTTCCCCAAATATATTAAGTTTTTTTGTTTTCTCGTTGTTGGTTTTTCAATAGATCTGCTTAAGATGCCTCCATGTCTTGCGCCTTCCTTGATTTGTATATAATTTGTATTGTTGCTCCTAACGTTTATTTTAGATTAGTCATTAACTACTTTCATTATACTGATATATTTTTGCTCGAATATTGCCATGTGTCCACACTATCAAAGGTTTTTGTAGCCCATAAATGCTGCACATTAGTGGTATGTTGTATTTTGTGACTATTTGTACTTCGATGGTATTCAAGTATGTGTTCAATGTTATAGGATATTTTTCTCAATTTTGTTGATTCGTACATTCTTTATGATAAGTTTATAGATTTATGGTAGGTCTTATTCTTCTGTAATTCTCTAGGTTTATTGGATCCCTCTTTTAAGATATAAGTGTTACTATTTCTGTTTTACTAATCCTTTTCCGGTTTCTACCTGACCGTTCACTACCTGACTATTCACTAAAATAATTTGAAAGGGGTGCTCATGATAATGGCGTTCGAAAAACGACACTTTTCGCTTTTGTATGAAAAACTGCTATTATATTTTGCTAATCCATTTTATATTAATTCTGGTTTGTTATTATTTGTATTTTTTTAGGCGAATTTATAAATTACATATCCAAGTATGTTTATTTCGGTGCGCCTGTGGGGTCTAAATCGCCTCCTTTATTTGTGTATTTTGATAAAACTGGAGGAACGAATAAACAAACACTGCGTTTTATGTCACTAATATAAAAGCGTCGAGCTTCTTGCAAATAGAAAACACGTTCGTTTTTTTTACTTGAAAAGTTACTTACATCATCTGATTGTAAAACATGTTTGTTGATAATAAAGTAGTCGTTGAAGACACTGAACACTAAACAAGTGAGCAAGACATTGAAACTTTTTTAAAAATAAATGGTTTATCGTATCTACATATAAAAAATACAATACATTTTCAATTTTTCTATTTGTTTTACACAATGGCGGCAATTACAAAACTCTCTCGTTCTCTCTTCTTACCAACATTTCAAATGAAAATACTAAAACACTATTCATATTTTAAATTATATTTAGCAAGCAAAGATATATCTGATTGTTAGTCCCAGACATTAAAGTTATCAGCAAACATGCTCCAGTTTTTTAATTTACATTGAAACTTTGACTATTTAACTTCTGATGTTGTTTTGTAATTGAAAAATTAAAAGTCTGAGATACTCGCTTAATAATTGATAATCGATCGATGTCTTTTAGATGCTAGAAACGAACTAATTACGATAATAACCGACGTTCTTCGCAATGAAATTCAACTCCAACCACATCACAATATGTAATTAAATCAATTCTACATCAAAAACTTACCAAAATAAAATAAAGTATTTGAAATTAAATCCTACACATTCTCTTCTAATGAGTTCATTCACATTTCAAATCACAAAAAATACGTACAACATTGCGAAAATGTTAATGGACAATGAAAAATCACCCTCAAATCCGTTCTGTATATACGCGTGAATAGAGTTTAGCCCATTGCTTCACAGAAGATGTTAGATCCGCTCGCCCGAGACTATGCAAAGTACTATTCATCAAAAAAATTAATCGTCTATAAATTGAGTAGACAGGTAGGTACTATCAAAAGCTCAAAAAGCCCAAACCAGGTAGTAGACGTACTAGTACCAAGACGCGCGCACGAACTGAGCCGACTAGAAACTGAGGAGCGAGAGGTATACGAGTGGTACTGAAGTACCATACACCTACTATGTTAAGTTCGCCTGGTAGACTCGCCTGGCAAGAGAATTCAGAGTCTGAAAATGCTGAAACCATTAATTATGCAACAAACTTCATATTTGGAACAATTACGATTATTTAAATTTCTTTATTAAAAATCACAACAGTAAATAAGCACACATCATGCTCCCACTGAGTTTGTGGTTGGTTCTTAAAATATGCTACTATTGAAAATTGAGAATGTGTATGAGTCTAAAAGAAACAAGAACTAACATTGTAATGTCTTTGCACATATATCTTTGTCCCTTATAACGCCTCACTTTCTGCTAAAGATTTAGCAATATATTATAATCTCTCTAAGAAATTATCTTTTCTTTCCAGCTTCTTTTCACTTAGAAACAGATGCTTTTAATACTTTTGTACGTATAAATGAAAGCCGTAATACAATGCATGGATTACCAAAATAATATCCTGTCTTACACACATAATTCCGGAAGCAGCTTACGGCCTACGAAAGAAAAGAATGCACGTGTGTGTTGCAAAAAAAAATTTTATTTCTTATCTGTATTGCACTCTAGAAAAGTAAAATATTGAACCGCATTTTGCATAAATCAAATTATATTAAATTCAATAATAATTATTTAAAAGTTTTCTTCATTTCTCAACAAAACTTTGTTCAAAAAATATAAACAAAAAGTGATATACCGATTTTTAATGAAATAGGTCTTTTTTTGTAATAACATAAATAAATCATAATATTTTGTTAAATACTCGAAAAAATCATCTGTTTTTGCAAAGAAGAAAAAATATGTAAATAAGAAATAAATTAATGCTAACCAAAATAGATTCTGGAGTAGAAATGCGCGGCAAATAAACTGTTTCTGGCCGGCCTGAATGAGGTAGGTCCAATCCTTTGCACCTGAACGAAGCTGGTGGGGTCGGCGCGACCTCTTCGAGGTGCAGCGGTAGCCACGACCGGGCCTTCCACGGCAGCAGGAGCGTTATTCAACTGTTCTGTGTTAGGCCGCCGAAGAGTTCCCCTTGCTCCTCAAGAACGGTCTCGTCCGTCTGTTCTTCTGATGTAAGCTGCTTGAATAGATGCAACCATTTCTACGCAGAACTGTTAGACATCGGAAAAAACGAAACACTTTCGTATTACAATAAAAACTTAAACATGCTCTTGGAAAAACCTTATGGATGTAGGAACCAACGCAATAAATATTTAAGACGTTTTATTCCTGAGGGATTAAGCAAATATTATTCAAAAATCACTACCTCAAGTGCAGCTTAATATCATTAGAATTATTTATTGTATGTAACATTTTAAGCATAAAATAAATCATTTTTTCATCATAATTTTTTTTTGTTTTCGCCTTTACAAGCGAGTATAATAAAAGTATAATAAAGTGTCTAAATTCACTAATTTCATATTGAAAATATTAACTTATTTTAACTTTTAATTAATAATATTTAATAAAAATTATAATTTAAATTTAAAATTAATAATAAAATAAAAATATTCAATATTGACTTTTACAATTATTTGAATAAAACTGAGTCAAATATTTTTGAAGGCGAAAGATTTTTGAAATAAAGATATGTATATTTGTGATAAGAAGTGTTAAATTAGTTACGAATAATAACAACTATATTTAAAAATGGATCAAATTTGTATATAATATTTCTTTAAATATGAGATTATCTCCGCTATGAATATGATACGAATGTATGTCTTTACTTAAATACGAAGAACATCCAACTAAAGATGTATTTGTCATTGCCTTCATTAGAGCTTTTAAAATATAAATAATAATCTTGGAACAAATATATACAAACACATTTTTTTCAATTTGGCATACATTAAGGAATATTAATGAGGCTAAAAATATGAGGTGATTTTTCGAAAAAAGTTTTGCAGTTACGTACCCAAGTAAAGTTGCGTTTTCTCAAAAGCTGTAGTTCACAAAGTGCTTTTACTAATTGAGCAAATGGGTTGCCCGTGGTACATGGATTGGCAACAGAATTTATTAATCTAGAATCATGGTACTGCGTTTTTTGCAAAATCTGGAATCAAAAATTTCACCAGAACGTCCACAGTTCTATCCCCAATTTATTAAAGGGCTCTATAAGATATCTGATAAGAAACACAGATTTGTTATATGTATAGGTGTTACATATAGAAAACAAACGATAATAGAATAATAAATTTATATGAACTGAATGAACAAAAAATGCTTACATTTTATTGATAAATGGGGATTACTAAAAAGGTTCTCAAATTGACTGTCACGCCCAAAGGCATTAATACATTTTAAATTATAAATATGTTAAAATTAATAAATTTAATCTGAGACTTGCGCTCTGAATAATTAAGTTAAATTATATAGGCCAATATCTAAGTCAATTTAAAACTCACCCTGATATCTAAACTTCGGTAGAATTTAATTTTCCAAAATTCTATAAATGGTTGCAGAGGATTTCTAGCGAAAGTCCTGCCACATTTTAGTTGATATATATATTATCTTTGTTAATATCTTTCGCAAATTACGTTTTTGAAAAACACTGATGAATATAAGTTGCTTTTTGGCGAGGTAACACCTCTAATGTTTGTGACTACATGTATGAGAAAAAAAATTAAAATTTGTATACTAAGCTGAATTAATTGTCTATTTCCTATATAAATACCGATTGTGACGCTAAATTTAATATTCAGCAGTATTCAAATTACAAAGAATACTTATAGATCAATAATACATAAGGGTTTAATTACCCGGGAAAAAAATTATAACATTTATACAGTGTGTACTTAAGTTCGCACCACCTGGGAAACTTTGAAATTAATATTATGAAAAAAAGTTATTCTTGGTCCAAAACCTAAAACCAACCATCAGATATTACTTTTTTTCAGTCGTATACGAGATATATCAGAACATTATTTTTCAATTACTTTTTTTCGTAAAATTAATATTAAAAACAGTTTCCAATACGGCGCGAACTTAAGTACACACTGTATTTATGTAAAATCTCACTTTGTACCTTACAACATAAATTTTATTCTGACAAACGGGAGAACTTGTAAAAAAATTGAACAAAAACTGTTGTATTTATCTCGTTCGTTATGCGTCGTTTCAACTAGCCTGGGAATAGATTTTCAATATGATTATCAATAAATTTTTCACCTTATTCTCACAGACATACGAATCATGGTACAAGTCATCGAACGACTTGCTTTCTATACTTCAAAAAGTAAAACGTTCTCTTATACTTTTTAAAAAAAACCTGTTGTTAATGGTTGAATGTGAATCTAACATGGTGCCTCATCTAGACACATTTAAGGAAAAGCCCAATTTGAGTCCAAATTAAAACTTTGAATCACACTGCATACAGTTCTCATACTTTGTTTATGGACCACTTTCTTTTTCATTATCACTAACATCTGATGAACTGTCGTCTTCGTCCGGTAAAGCATCCAATTGTTTCAGCAGGTCCTTGAATTTGCACAGTCTCGTGTCTTGTGCTGTAAGTAATTCGAGAAGGTCGTCTTGGTCTCTTCGGTAGCTGAAATAAAAATTCACATGAATTGATCAGAAGTGGTTAGAAAACCGAACCCACCTTTCCAATTCTTCCGTTTTTTCTGCGAGTTCTTCTTCCATTTTTTTCAATCGAGCATTCTCCATGGCTTGCATTCGCTCTAATGATACAACATGATCATCAGACGCAGCAGTAGATTGTGGCTGAAATGAAGTTATAATTGCCATTAATAAAGTGCTGTCCCAGTTACTTATTTCAACCAGTACGGGGAATTTGCCAAAAATAGACACTTGGGAAAGAAAGCTTTATATTTACCTCAACAGGAGCAGTCTGCACTGTATTAGTAACATGTGAAGCTCCTGTTGATAACTGTGCCTTAAGAAGTGTGTTTTGATCAATCAACTGAATATTTGTCTGTCGTAACTCATCTGCTTGCATCTGAAAAAAGATATAATGCCTTCTAATATTCGAGACTTAAGTCAAGGTTTCTCGATTTAAGTCAATAAAAAAACGATTTAAATCATTCAAATCAACTCACCTTTAATTCATCATGCTGCTTTTCCAAAAAAGTATACTTTCGTTGCCAGTCTTGTAATTTTTTGTCCTGATCACGGATTAAATCTTTATACTGCAAGAGCAAGGCATTCTCGTGATCGCTCAGACTTAACTCGGAAATACCATTAGAAAGATCGCGCTGCACTCCTAATGCCTGAATAATCAATCCTTCCATAGCTTTAAATAGTTTACAAAATTCGAATTCTGCAATAAACAGAGAACGGCATTTAAAATATTTTTTTGCGTACTATAACGGCTTTAAGCGTCAAACAAAACAAAAAACAAGACAAAACAGCGAAACTAATGTTTGAAAATTTAATTTTTCAATTGATTTCTCAAAGCAATAATATAAATATCAGCATAAAAAAGAAAGTATGTAGTTGAGTTTAAAAATGTGAGATTTAGTCGAAGATTAGAAAATTGTATAGGGTTAACAAAAAATAAGCATTAATTAAAGAATACCAATTGGATATGTCGAGAAAACACAGATTTTTAATGTATTATAATTAGAAAATGGTTGGAAAGAACATACTTAATAAAAAGGGAAATGCTTGAATTTGCCGTTGAATAAAAAAAATCATAATAAGAAAACAAAAAACTAAAAAACTTACCTAAAAGTAATTCACTGGAATGTTTAGCTTTAATTTGGGGCTGCTTTGCAGCTTTAGCATAAAGCTCATGTCGAGATATTTCATTCAACTTTTTACAATATGTCTCTAATCCTACTCGTTTCTCAATTAACTGAGACAAATTTTCCTTGGAATAATTTGGAACAGAATTATCGTTGAAAAGTACACAAAGGCCCATAATAAAAGGCACATAAACCTGAAAGAAAAAAATTAATTCGTCAATAAATCAAACTACAAAAATGAATTAGTAAACTTGTAGGATTCTAATTATATTCCAAACAAGTATGTTACCTTGCAGTAATTCTGCATTATTGTCAAATTCACTGGCAGAAGTTTGTGCAGTTAAAAACGCCATCACGCCCGGTACATTTACAAAAATTTTCACTGCTGCAGGACAGTGGGCCAACCACATGGAAACCAGCATTAATATACCTGTAAATTTATATTAATAACTTTTTCTTAATCGACAGTTTCATAACATTTACCCAGTTTGGCCTGCAATTTACTGGTATGTTGTAAAAAGACTCCACATTGACTCAGTAGGGTAACAGGTTGAGCCCCTAAATTTGTGGCTAATAATACACGAAGCAATTGCTCTTTTTGAGCCGGATTCTCAATAAGACTATGAGATAGTCCAACAGCGGAAAACCAATTGCTCAAAGAATCACTACTAAAAAGACCGCTGCATAATAATTGACCTAAAATGCAATACAGAACATTACGTTCAATAATAGTCGAGTTTTAAGACACAATTTGAAGTAAATTAAATTTATGATACCTGTAGTAAGTGCAGTATTTCCGGATGAACTAGGCAAAAGCGTCTGTACAATTAGTTCTTGTCCTATTTCATTTTTATATAGGAAACACTCAAAACAGTATAATACAGCACATCTAGAAATCAATAATTTTTTTTGGTATTTTATGAAATTCAGACAAAATTAAAAATACTGACTGTCTGTAAATTCCTAGCACTTATTCCTGGAGTCAATAATAAGGCGACAAAGTAAATAAATTTTCTCAATTTTTTTTAAGGCAAATAATTAGAATTGGTAACTTTTTCTATGTACATTGAGGAAAACTTTCTTTAAAATAGCATATGCTATTTTTGCTCAATTATAAGTCATATTTTATGACCAGATTTGTGTTTCTACACATTTTTATGACTATGGAGACTCTTCCAAGTCTCTACAACCATTCCTTCTTAAGAAATTTGAACTTTAAAGCTCGCTCATCCCTTGTGAAATACAGTTGCTTACCTCGAAAACTATTTGAAAATCCGATTCCAACTAATAAATCCTGTACTTAATAAACAACTATAATTTTCGCAGCATGGATAATTACTCTTTCAAATCGCCTATTTGGTATTCAACTGTATACATATGTATTACGTACAAAAAATTATGTGCAAATAAAATGTCGACAAATTATAATTTCTCGCCCAAAAAAACCCCAATAGGAAATCCAGTTCAGATAGTAGCATTACCAACAAAAGAATAAATTTTTTCAGATTTTTTAAACCTTAACTGAGACGCCCTCTTTTTCGTAAATTACCCAATTTTGGATTACAAAAATTAGGATAAATCATTACGTTTTTACCACAGGAATGTGATGGGATTTTGCAGACATTTTACATACTCCCTGTACATCAACATTAGATGGAAGTAAAGTAAAAACATCTTACCTTAGAGTAAAAGGTTGTTTCTCATTTACCATTGACATAATTAGAATAACCAGTGCCGGTCTAGGGGGGTTGGAAGGTGCCAAAACATTGGCGAAATACTCTTGATTGGTTAAATTGCCCCTAATTACTTCGCCCACTGAATTTATCGTTTCAGTCAAAATATCTGCAGGCACTCCTAATAGGCGAATGGGAAAATAAGTGCCTTTGTTTTAATTAAAGACACCAAAATGATTACCGGTGGCCATGAGAATATTGCAAAGCGACTCCAGCAGATTCGCGTTCCGTAAGGTTTTTTGGCAACTTGTAATTATCTGGGCAGGATTATTTGGGGATACCAAAGTTCTAAGCAAATGAAGTACGCAGTGAAAGTTTGAAACTTTCTGGGGGCTCCATCCAATCTAAAAAAAACATTGGGCTCATTTGAAAATTATTTTTTCATTCTTATATTATCTGGACGCTGTAAATACTCGCAAAGGAATAACGTTTGAACATATTGTTAAAATATACCACTATTCATATAACGTGTATACAAAAACCAAAATTATCTATGAAGAAAAGTTTTAGAAAATAAAATAAATTCACATTCGTTAACATACCTCCTCCAGATTTTCTGGCAATATTAACATTGGTGTCAATTTTTGAATGTACGAGCCTTCTTGAAAGAAATTTATATTGCTAGTGTTATTATGCAGAAGGTTTAACATTAACAGCAAACAATCCTCTACAACAATGCCTCCATCCGTATATCCCTATAAGAAAACATACGAACAAGAGTGAAATAATATTTTTAAAATGCGCTTTATATTTTCTACTTACTTCTTCACTTATGATAGTTAGCAGCTTATCAAAAGCATTTTCAAAGGCAACGATCTTTTGAATATTCGCATTAGATTTAGTTAAATGGATCAACAACAGCACGGCATCATTTCGAATCACTTCTCGGTTTTCGGCCAACAAATCCATTAACTTTGACATGCCCATAGGGCTAACCAGAATAATATCTTGTACTTCTTTAGGTCTACATGTTGTCAGAGAAATTAAGAATTTCACTGCTGGCCATCGAACTCTAAAATCACAAGAAAATTTATTTAAATTGAGTTATTTTTTCTGGTAGAATTACACTTCTAAATATTCACATCATATTGGGAGTCAAAATATGAGCATTCTTTTAAAATTTCAGTAGAAAATGTAGTAAGACAATTAACCACCAAAGTAATCAAGTATAAATAAATGTACATTTACCTAAAATCGTATTCTTCCAGATAACTTAAGATTATTGGCAAGTTGTCTGGATTCTTCAAAAACATTTCCGAAAACTGTTCGCCTACATTAACATTTATATTAATGTCGCTTTCCCTTTCCTCTTCAAACACTTCTTTAGACGTGATGTTACAGAGGGTATCTAAACAATAACTGAAACAAATATATATTCACTTATTAACGCAAGTTGAGCTCATTTAAGGCATGTTTATTTACCTCAAGATTTCCGGATCGGTTTTGTCCAATTCCAAAACTTGCTTTAAGACATCTATGCCTTGGGCCCCCACTTCAATTCTGTACTTCTTTGATAATGCGCGTAGGGCTCTGCATGCATCTCTGCGATCCTCTAGAAGAGTGCTGGTACTCACACGTGAAATCAGTTTCTCAATCTATAAATACCGTATAAACAATAGTGCATATAACAGTATATGCAATAACAAAAATATGAAAGCAAGGAGAACTGATTCAATAAAGCTTTGATTTTGTATTACATGTACATTAGAAGTAAAGGGCTACAGTAAGTGTTATCTGATAAAGGCCGGTTTATAGGAATAACAAAACTTATAAATAAATTAAGATAACTTAATAAGAAACCTTTACAAACATCTGTTAACTTTTTAAATGTATTAGTACCGTTTCAGCTCCTGTCGGGTTAGTGCCTGGGGGTGGGCCTCCCAATACGGACTTTAATCCGCTTTTAAAGTATTCCATTTTTTATCTCTATTGATTTGAAAGGAATTAAATTTAAAAACACATATTACAACCCAGTTGTCAAGTTCGACAAAGTTAGGTTATACACGTCAAATTCGTAAACAAATCAGTCTTCATCTCTACTAGAGTGTGCATCTGTGAAACTTCAACACACATAACCTTACTTAAGTTTGTTTGTGAGTTGTTGTGGAGCAAATTTTTTGTAATTTGTGGCGCAAAACTTTACATTTAAAAAACATCTACCTATTTCACTGTTAGATGAAAGTTCGGGACTTAAAATGGGTCCAGATTTAGAAGCTGTTAAATCTGATAGTGGTACTGGTGTAGGTATAATTATTGAGGACTTAAAATCGCATCCAAGTTGCCCTCATGGCCCCACATTGCTGTTTTCTAAGGATGTAGGACAAGTCAAGAAGTACTTCTACAGTTGTTCCGCATGTAGGGATAGAAAATTGTGTAATTTCTTCCTGTGGGCAGATAAGAAAGATAAAGTATCCAAATATAAACTAGAGGCATGGGAGAGTGAGAGGATAAAATTTTTAAAAGGAATTAATCATCGCAGGCAGTTTTTAGCACTCAATAAGGTAGATAATGGCAAAAATAAACTGTAGATTGCAATAACATCAATTTAATACACTGTACATGTAGGTCTCAGCACTACCTGCCCAAAGAAGATCCTTTTGCAATACATGTTCAAAATTTATAATAGAAGACGAATCCAAGCATGCTGAACATTCAATAATTTCGAGTATAACAAACAATCAGTTGTCGCATCCATCAGAATTGCTTCCGCCACTAGTGAACGCCAAGAAAGAGGCCCAGTATTTATTCTCAAAAGAATCTGTTAAGTTTCTTGTTGATACATTTTTATCTTTAAACTACAAGTAAGAACGTTACCGCAATGTAGCCAGAGACTGGCAGGGTAATGGTGAGGTTTTTTAGATACGTTATTTGCATAGGAACACCAAGAATACATGAATATATCCAATCTTCTGTGGAGGGTTTATCAAGCATATTACTAGACATAGATCATAGATACCATAATTTCTTCGGACCTTTGGAGTTCTGCTGGTATAATTCCTTTAACAATCATTTCTTTTTAAAGAAGCCCAATTGATTTTTGAAGATTTTTTAAAAAGCAGCAGGTATGCATATATTTGCCTATACATAGGTGGAAATACATTTAGAATAGTTCATAGATATGCTATTTTAGAGGAGAAAATACGGTACTTGTAACAGACCCTCCTTTCGGGGGAAGAACAGAACCACTGGCACAAACTTTCTCTACTATGAACAGCAAATACAAATCACTAAAGAAAGGAAATGGGGAGTTACCAATGTTTTGGATTTTTCCATACTTTATGGAACCTCAGATATGTAATTCCCTTCCAGAGTTTCAAATGGTTGATTATAAGGTGGAATATGATAATCATCCACTGTTTCATAATGGATCTAAAGGAAGAAAACAAGGGTCACCAGTTAGAATTTTTACGAATATCAGTTGCAGGTAAGAATTTTTAACACGCACATTGTAATACAGAATATCCCGAAATAACTTCGAGATATGGAGGCGACTCTACAGATTAAAATCAAATTTAATAAACAATTCCACAATATTGCTGTATATGTTTTTTTCGGGCTATTTCCTAAGCCTAACGTTAAAATTATGAAAGTTTACATTTTTTAATAATGGGAAAAGGAAAACTTTTTTTATTAATAGTTACAAATTTTAGTCCAAGACTGAACACTCTAGTGAGCTGCTCACTTTCATTACCTAGTGATTACCATTTACCGTTCAAATAGAATAACGATAATAAATATTCAATCATCTTAAATGACTAGACGATTTTATTTATCCGTGACAGTTTTGCTTTTATATAGTTATTGTATAATTGTTCTGTTGATGATCTTAATATTTTTTTTTAGTAAAATTAAATTGCCCCCTGACAACTACCGATTTTGTCATAAGTGCAATAAATGGGTAGCCAAGGAAAATAAGCATTGCATGGTTTGTGCAACGTGTCCGTCTAAAAATGGACAAACCTACACTCATTGTAAAATATGCGATAGGTGTGTTAAACCTAATTGGAGACATTGCAGTAATTGCCAAAGATGTGCCCAACTGAACCACTTATGTAAAGAAATACCGTTTAACGGAGTAAGTAAAGGAATTTGAAAGACTAGCAAAAGCGATTGTTAAAAGTTTTACATAATAAATAATTTTTTTAAAGCTAATAACGACAAAGATATAATAATTAATGTACGGTAATTAGAAATCTTGTATTGGAATTACGATCGATAGCCAGTCAAATTGATATAGTTCGCTGCGTAGTTTAGTTTTTATTAATATAAAGGAAACAAAACGGTACTTATATATCGGACTACTATTATTAGATTAGATCTAGTTATATTTAAGCTCTTATAGTACGATAACATATAATTTAATAAAAAGAATAATTTTGTATCGAGTTCACACTGCAATAGCTATATTTAATTCGATTAAATCATTCGAAATATTAGTTCGATTATGGAATGGTAGATATTAGAAATATTTCGATTTAACAGCATTTGGATTGTTCCCATGACTAATTCATAGATGGAAGATAATTATCACGTTCTCATTTATTTTAGGTGTGCCTAACTTGTAAAAAGTTGGGTCATAAGAAGGCAGACTGTCCAGAAGTATACACAGTAAATTCGTCCCACTCAAAGCGAAAGAAACAATTTCAACAATCCAGGTCCAAAAAACTAAAGCATTAAGTTTTATTAACTTGGCTGGTTTAATTTAATGAAAACATATAAGAATTCCATTTCGACATTTATTTTCAACTTATTATTTACTTACCACCAGTAAAACCATTCCCTCAGCGCCGAGGGTACTCCTTCGCTTGCCCTGTTTATGCATTTAAATTTATAGGAATCTGGAATGGCGAATGCAGGACTTCATTTTCTCCTTGTTTAAGTAAATTTCCAATGGGAAAAGTTCATAAAAACTTTAAATTTCTACTAAAAAAAATTTAAATTTCTTTCTGTAAACCCAAATATTTTATGTATGCATATTGGGGAGTTTCTTATGTCAAAAGCAATCCATTGAGCTCAAAAAACACGCAAGAGAAATTCTTTTTTTGACCGAAAATTTTCAGGTCACTTTTTGAAAAAATATCAATTTTCTCAAAATGCTTCGAATTCCAGCTTATTTTTATCTCAAAGAAGCGAAAATTACAACGAACTCATTAAGAAACACGCTAGAAGCTTTCGATTCGAAATAATCTACATTTTCGACCAATTTTTAGCGCATTTTGAGCGTCCCTGATCTTTAACCGACAATATTTTTCTTAGTGTGAACCCAAATACTTCATATATGAATATTGGGAGTTTCATATGTCGAAAGCAATCCACTGAGTTAAAAAAACACGGAAGAGAAATTCTGATTTTTGACCGAAATTTTCAGGAGAGGTGGAGGTCAACTTTTTGAAAAATGTCAATTCTCTCAAAATCTATTTGATTTTTATCTCAAAGAGAGTGAAAAATGCAACGAACTCATTAAGAAACACGCTGGAAGCTTCAGATCCGAAATAATCGACACTTTCGGCCCATTTTAAGCGAAATTTAAGCGTTTACAATTTTTAACCGATATATCTTCCTTACTATAGTCCCAAACACTTACGCGTCTTTCTTGCGCCGAGCAGACCACCTCTGAAGATGCAAGCCCTTCATGCCAATTGGCGAAACGTTAGAATGAAATTCTTATTCAGAACGGATAATAAGCTAGAAAAACTCTCCAGTTTTAAGCTTTTGGATAAAAAATATGAGAAACTAAATTAAATAAAAAAAAGTCACCCTATTCGCAGATGCGGCTTACACCTGTTATTAATCAATAAAAGTAAAATAAAAAGACACAATTAGGCAAAAAAATGAAAGAGACATTAAGCAAGTAGTCCACTATCGCACTGTCTTAGAGTGAGCGCGTGATATAGAAATGTGTGTGTCTTTTCTTTCTGATACACGTTTTTAGTTATCTGCCTTGTTCCACTCATTAAAAATTGGCAGAGATAATTTGTCAGATACCAGATCTTGGAGTGAATTCTAAAGCGTTTGATTAACTCAACCTGATTCACGCCTCGACAGTAAATTAAACATCATCAAGCTGATGTAATGACGAAGTTCAGGTGTTAAGTGTTTGCAACTTGTTGAATTTGGGGTTTTTCTAGAAGTAAATCCACTGTGAAAACTATGAAATTTAGACGAAAATAGGGGAAATATGAAATGATAAATTAATGTGAAGGTTGCCTGGGAGATAAGAATGAAATGACGAAAGTCGATGAACCTGTTTCATTGGTTGCTTCCCGTATTTTTACCTGTGCTGGGCTGTGGGCGAGCTCAGACGTACGAGCGTCAGCTGGAGCATGCCATTTTGAGGTTTCTGATTGGCCGATAATGTCGGTACGTAAGTGGGTGCTTGAGTCGCATTTTCAAACGAAAAACTAGACAAGACATTTCAAGCCTTGATACTCGGTGCGTGTGTGTGGTGTGTTTTTGTAATATCGAATAAAGATAAAGGGTAGCACGTGCTATTATTAATTAGTGATTTATCTGTGATATTTGGAATATTTCAAACCACCCTCGCATCCATAGAGACCACACCTCAACCTGAAAAGTGGACGTGAATTGAACTAAAAATCCGCTAGGTTACGTCAAATTTCCTACGATAGTTGGCGAATGTAATATGGCCGCCTGAAGAAACCATTTTATTAATGTCTTTTGTTGTGTGAACTGCATTATTCGAAGACATGGAGCTCCGAGTGGGTAATAAATATAGGCTCGGCCGCAAAATAGGCTCCGGCTCGTTTGGGGACATTTATCTCGGTAAGAACTAAACCCATTGAACTTGTAAACAAAGATCTTTCGTGCCATGGAACCTGCCTATTATTTCCTGGATTTTCCTTTCAGGAACCAATATTTCTACCGGCGAGGAGGTTGCAATTAAACTGGAATGCATCAAGACCCGACATCCGCAGCTACACATAGAGTCCAAGTTTTACAAAATGATGCAGGGTGGTGGTGAGTGGAAACATCCAATTATTTCAACATTTCCTTTCAACACCAACAACACTATCATTGTTCAGGCTGGCTTTATCTTTCTAGTCCGAAACGGCAATATTATTCCCAGTTCAATCTTGAAAAATATGTGTTTCACAGCGTCGCTGCAATTATCGTGAATAAAATACACTACAAACACGTCATTTGTTTAGTCGCAAGGGTGGGTACATTGGCCTTTTTAGCATGTATTCCCATGTTTAGGACTTTCAGCTCTTTAGCTTTAGTGTGTAGATATCAACTAAAGTTTTTTTTCAATCGAAAATTAGGCACATTGTATAACATACATTTTTGTTTAGTCAATCTTTTTTCGTATTACTTTACTCCACTCCTTAGCCGGATCTAAATCGTAACTCTCTGCAACTATCAACTTAATCTAACTAAACTCACTTCCACATAAACATTGAATGTGGTTTTATTCATATGAATCTAATAGAGTTGAAGAGAAGCCAGTCTTGAAAGAAGGTTTAATACTCAGAGGAAAATTGGTACATAAAGTAACTTTTTTACTGAACAGGAATTATCAGTAGCTTAGACGAAAATAGTTCAAACAGAAACGTGAATTGTATAAAATCAAAGCACCCTCTAATGGAGAGCACAGTAAAGTTTCTCTATCATAATCAAGTACAATTTTTCATTTCCATTATTCACTTTTAATATTTCTTTAAATTTTTTTCTGTGTGGTCAATGAGGCACTTTTAATCCCAATTCAATCTAACTATTTACATATTATTATTTAAGGAAAACCTTCTATATACATGTTTGAATAATCACCAGTGATTCTTTACGTAAACATAACGAAAAGCTGATCAATATTCAAACATTAATAGTTTCCGCTTGACAAAAAGGGAGAAGAAAAAGCAAAAAAAAAAATACCCAAAAAAAACCATAAAATATCACGAACAGAATGTTTCCTCTAGAATATTTTTGCGTGTGGGTTTGGATTAGTATAGCACTGCTTTAGACCGATAAAGACAATTTGTGCTGTAAATAGTCGTTGACATACTAGTCTTATTGTGACTATTCTTTAGGTTTGAAATCTTCGACAAATTACAATGGAATAACCGAGTTTTACTACTTTGTATATTTGATTTTTCCACCTGACGCGCTTTTTGTCACACCTTCCAACCCCAGAGGAATATTAAAACTCAGTAAAACAGTTTTAATATTCCCCCGAAGATTAAAGAGAAACGCGCGTCAGATGAAAAGATCAAGTGTGGACATGGTAGTAAAACTCGGCTTATATCGTTCAATCTTCAAAAATATGTGTCGCATTGTGGCTGCAATTATCATAAATACATATAGGTACATGGTGGAACAATTTTAATCTGTACGACTTTAAGAGCCTATTCTACACTAAAAAATGCTATGGCTAACGGAGGTAGGGGCTCTTAAAAGTGCACTCCCTTACAGAGTATTTATTTTTCAATTTGTTAACGACAAAATATAGGAGGATGAATCTCGGTGTGCATGTTAAGTCTCACAAGCATATTCAGGACGAATATTTTTATAAGGTAAATTTGCGAAAACATTGAAACCTCTTCCTGAAACTAGAGAGTTTTTAAGTACAAAAGTCTATAGTTTTCGACTGATTTCTAATGCATACCCATGACCGAATCTACCTGCTTCCTCTACGAGCTTTATTATTTTATTATGCGGGATTTTCGGGAGGAAATCACGCTTAGTTATCGATCATTTCAAGTTTTCAACTTTTTGGAAATAGAAATTCGATTTGTTTTAGGACGTCGATTTGGCTATGTCCATGAATCGGAAATTTTAAATGCTCATGCCTTGGAATCACTCGAGAACTATTGCAAAAAGCTATTTTGCGCACTTTTTTACCCCAGAACTATGCAGTTTCAGGAAAGTTTCCGATGGTTTTTCAAAGTTACCTTATATAATTACCCCGATATCTTTTCTAACCCGTTTTTTTAATGGGTATATTATGTCTGCGAGACCTAATGTATATACCGAGTTTCATCCTTTTATCTGTTGTCGTTAAGTAATTAAATAATAAATACTTGTTGAGGAGCGCATTTTAAGAGCCCCTATCTCCGCTAGGCCACAAATTTTCGTAATAGTTTAGGGTGTAGAATATGGTAGAAGCGACTAGAGATTTAAAGACAAATTTTGCGATCTGTATATGCTAAAATTATTAGCAAATATTCAAGGTGTTTCTTAAAAGCAGCACCGACGTTAACTTTATTTTTGTTAAATAGCACTCCCAAATGTTCTCTTAATTTTTTAAATCCTGCAGTAAATTTGCAATCATTTGATACTAACCGTTCGCTCGTACAGTTCGCAGGCAATTAAACATTTTCCGGATAGTCGATATCCCTTGCAATGGTTTTTTGTATAATTTTTGTATTTAATTACAATGTAAACGACTGTCTTTTTTACGACACTATTTTATAAAGATACTACCACTGTACATAATTTTTTTTATTATCAATGTATTTCTTGTTTTTTAGTTTGGGAATACAATAAAAATAATCATGCGCTATTTAGAATTAGCATTAGAACAAAAAATTGTTCCTGTTCAATATTTTCGCTTTGAAAGTGGTGTCCATTTCCCGCAGAAGCAACAAACATGCAGTTGAAAAATTATATTAAGAAATGTATTTAGTTTTTCCTTATACTGGAAGAATTTATAATATATAAATTAACTTTTTATACATTAAAAGATCTGCATGGTCGAAAACCTATAATGCAACAATCAGATATAAATTCTTTTCAGGTTTAGACGAGGTTTGTCAAAAAATATTTATTTTGACCAAGACTAAATTACCTTTTTTTTGACAACATGCGGAAACACTCAATGCGTTTTAAATGTTCTCATCATAATGTAGAAAATTAAACACCAATTGTTAATGCAATGGATTTAAAGCAATTTAAATAGCGTCACGTAAATAAATCTTTTGTTGTTTTCATTCAATCGAAATTCCAATTTTACAACTTCATATAAGTATAATTTTTACATTTTGCTGACTAATGTTTAAGAAACGGCCACAATAAATTTTAATGAATTACATATTGAAAAAACAAAAAAAAAACAAGCGCAATAACACACACTTTCAACATACGATTTTAAATATTTTCGTTCCAAGAAATGTTCACCATTTGCCTAAACTGGTTAAAGGCCTAAAACAGGAAAAGGGCACCCGTACTTTCTCTACTACTTACTTTTCGCACTGATTTTTGCAAGGGAAATTTAAAGCTCGTTTGCTAAATTAATCAGATTATTGAACGGGGTCGGCGATAGAACCGCTTCATAAAACTTGCTCATAAATGTTAACCATTTTCGGCAAAACTCGATCAAAGCAGCTCGGTGGTGTGAAATACCGTTGGGTTCCAAACAATCGTTTAGTGGGGTCTTATCTGGGCCATTTTTACCCATTTTATCAATAGCTCGAAGAAATAAATTTGCGAGGTACCGTGTGAAATAGTTCGCTATAATCAACGTTAAGTTGCAGCTGTTGTAAATTCAGTGTCTGGAGTCTGGCCGCTGTTAAGATGAACTTTGAACCACCATACATTTCTTGAACTTTTTTAACCTGATTTTATTCATGACTTATCAACAGTAAGTGCCGCGTTCGTTTGAAATAAGTAACCAGTGTACCTAAACCAAAAACGGAATTTTTTACGTGTTCATTGAATTTGACATTGAAATTGTGCCTTTGGATTGTCCACCAAAGGCGTTTAAAGAAAAAAAAAATAAACTGTTTATTTAATCAACATTCCTTAGTCGCTAAATCCCCGTTAACTTTGTGTAAAATGGCAAATTTTTGTTTCCGCAAAAAAAATCCGCAAACTAAAATTCAGGGCACTGGGAATATATAAAATTGATGAAAGCAACGAAGGCAAAATGTTTACTCATACATTAAGCTCATTTACTGTTGCTTTAGGCAGAAGCATTAACCTTAGAAGAACGAAATTAAAAAATTTGATAAATTGATTTTTTATTTGGCAAATATCTTGTTTATATCATCTTAAAATTAAAAAAAAAAATATTTAGAGCAGGTTTTTTTTTGTGAAAGTGGACGTAAATTTGTTTCAACTTCAGCTTAAATATAGGACAGAGGCAAAGACAGGCGCCTTTATCCTATTTGCTTGTTATGAAACAAAAGCCACAATTATCTTAAACTGTAACTGTTAAAATAGTGCAATAGTTGACGGAATAATACTTTCACTTAATTACTAATTTGTTGTATTAAGTAAGGTTAAGGACTACGCGTCTAAATTTAGCGCAAATATATCGCAATTACATTTTGAAAATAAACAAAGTTTCTTACTCAATGAGCTGTTAGGAAAATTCGAAAAATAATCAATTGCTGTATTTTTATCGGTCGGTTTTAACCATTTCGATTTTGATGCCCACTTGCATCAAACATTTAACGAAACCTTTATAACAACTTTATGTATTAGTTAAGATGTTTATTTTCTGATTTTTTTTTTAGTGGGAATTCCTCAAATGAAATGGTGTGGATCTGAGGGTGACTATAATGTGATGGTTATGGAACTGCTAGGTCCTTCTTTGGAAGATCTTTTCAACTTCTGTTCGCGCCGTTTTTCCCTCAAGACCGTCCTGCTTTTGGCAGACCAACTGATCTCACGCACCGATTTCATTCACTCCAGGAATTTTATCCATAGGTAAGTGTGATCCTTTCACAGTTGTCGATTATTTTATTTGTATTTTTGAAATTTTTGCAGAGATATTAAACCTGATAACTTTTTGATGGGATTGGGAAAGAAAGGCAATTTAGTTTATATAATAGATTTTGGATTAGCCAAAAAGTATAGAGATGGACGAAGCCATCTGCATATTCCATACAAAGATAATAAAAATCTTACAGGTAGGTTATTGTAACATTTGAATTTAATTGTATGGCAATTGTTTCTAGATTTTGTTTATTAAATATACAAAATATTACTGCTTAAATTTTACCATTTTTTCCACTCTTTAAGAAACAAGCGAATATCAGATTGCAATACGAAATATACCTAATTATATTTCAAGAACACACGCGTAACAACTGAGCGCATAATTAATAAGTTAAATATTCAAGCAGTGGTTACGCAAAATGTCGGTTGCTTTTTCGAAAAAGGAAACGCGTTTACAGGCATTGAAAAACTGTTTAACGTTGACCTTACTTCATGCACTTAGATAATGTCCTTTAGATATCCTAACAGTTGTAGTAACTTCAATTAAATTAAAAATGGGCGCGAGTATATAAGTGGGTGGTAAATTATTGCACAACTAACCGTCCACGTTGTTTAATTATTTAATTTGCTGAGAGTAATATTAAGTAAATTTTTTAATTGAAATTGAAATTGTTAATTGTTATTTTAAATAAATTCATTTTTTAGGTACTGCAAGGTATGCGAGCATCAACACTCATTTAGGAATTGAACAGTCGAGAAGAGATGATCTCGAATCGTTAGGCTATGTTTTAATGTATTTCAATAGAGGATCGCTGCCTTGGCAAGGTTTAAAAGCTGCCACAAAGCGACAAAAATATGAACGGATTTCTGAGAAAAAAATTTCCACTCCCGTAGACGAATTGTGCAAGGTACGTTAATTAAATGTATTTAATTTGGAAAAAAATATATGTAGATTTATGAACATTATGTCTAAATTTGGAAATATTTTCAGGGCTACCCTCCAGAATTTCCTACATATCTGACCTATTGCAAGTCTTTAAGATTCGAGCAAAGGCCTGATTACAGTTACCTAAGACAATTATTCAGAACACTATTTCATAGACAAGGCTTTACATATGATTATGTCTTTGACTGGAACATGCTTAAGTTTGGTAAGTGTGTTTTTTTTAATCTGAGCATTTCGTATAATATTGTTCTATTTTAAGGCGGTTCAAGAGGAAGTCATTGCGAAGAAAACACAGGTCGATCTGGCGGTGCACGCTACGGATCACATGCTGCAGTTGCCACTGCAGGAGCTGTTGGGGATGCAGCCACTGCTTCTCAGCAACAACAGCAGCAAAGGAGTAGAAGAACACACGATGCTCCCGCCCCTAATCCTATAGACGAAGTTATAACTAGTAGTACGTTAGAATTTTTTTTAAAATTGTGTGGATGGTTAATTTTTGTTTGCGTGTAGATTCTCTTAGAATGCATGAAAGTCACGAGCGACGAGTTTCGATGAGACTCCGACAAGGAGCTCCCAATGCTTCCACTTCGGACCTGAGTACATCAAAGCAAGCAAAGTGAGTTTATATTTTTTCTGTCTGTTTCGCCCTTTTGTGGTTTCACTGCAACTTTCTGATTCGGTTAATGTGGACATCTAAATTTTTAATATTGGGTTTTTAATTGTTGTATTGGTTTAAAAGGCTTTGTAGTTAGGTTTCATTCTGTCACATTTCGTCATTGCCTGCTATATTCTTATTCATACTATCATTCTCTTTCATTGTTTACTATAAAACTGATTACTATTTAGTTAAGTTAATGCGTGCCAAGCTTTGGGTACCAATTTGTTGGGAATAATTGTGAGTTAATGAATTGTTTATAGTAATAGCGTTAATAAGTTGGTGATATTTGAGATAGATAGATTTTTTTTTAGCTTGCCTCTTTCAAGATCCACTTCACGCCTTTTTTGTTGCTTGTAATTGGCTGCGAATTTGCAATTTTCAGTTCTTTGTTTTATATTTTTGGACACCTTTTTCGATCGCAAATAATAATGCCTGTCTACGGTATGGTCTTGTATTGAGGAGGTACCCGTTCATATTTTTATCGCTGACCGCTTATTTATTTTAAATTCTGGGTTAGTTTTCTCGGAACACCCTCGGACACGTACATTTTTATTTTTGGTAGCCCAAAAATTAATACTCTATACTTACTACAAACTTAATACTTTCAAATGGAAGCACCTGTTTTAATTTAACTTTGAATTTCTTTCTGATTCTAATTATGTTTCATTTATTATGAATTGATTGAGCACTTTAATAATTTTAAAATGATATAGTTTATTTAGTACCATTGTTAAATACTGAGGCATCAAAAGAAAAGTTCAAACTGACTGCATTGGAATTGTTTGAACAAAAATCCGTTCTGATGCGAGTATGGAACGGTTTTGATATGTTCAATTGTACATGAAAATTAATAAAATTATTTATTAATATAATATAAATTTAAAAAAAATCTGTTCCTAATTGAACATATTTTCTGCTCTGGTAGTGGGTTTCAAACTGGATTAAAACTCGTTTTATTTATCAAAAATGACCGACGATTTAACAATTTATTCATGTCGTTATCAAGGCTAGAAACAGTGAAGTACAAGAAAAACAAGACTGTTTTATTACATAAAGTTTTACTATTTAATTCAATTTTAATTAACTTCTGGTTTGATTTGGATTTTCATCAGTGTGTACACAACTGCTTCCTTCTTCTCTTACTATTTAATTGATCTGTTTCAAGCTTTGATGAATACCTGAGCAAAAGGTCGATACGTTGGACATTTGTTGAGAATTAAAGCGATTTGAATCCAGTCTCGAAGTCACTATTAGAACATTTGCATTTGTTAATATTACGTTAACGGTCGTAACTTATTTTTGGGTCAACTTGCACATGGTTGGTACTTGTAGCGGGGAAACTCTTCTATTGAAACTACTGTTCGCTCGGAAATATGTTTGTTTTAAATTAAATGTATGTATTATTATAAGTAAATATTTTCGCGCTGCTGTTTAACACAAGACAGAAATTTTTTTGTCATTTGCCTATTATTAAGTACCTTTTTAGCCGTGGTGGTTTGAAAACAACCTTTTTGGTAGATTAATTGCTAATTCAAGAAGGTCATCTTGAGAAATTATTAAATATGTTTATATTTGCCCGCTTAGATATACCATTAGCGATAAAAAAATGAAAATTACGTATTTTAATTAATACTGTTCTATCTTCTCTTGCATTCTTTGTTCATCATCTACCCGTTCATGAAACATCATTCACCATCATTTCCAATCCACAACGAACTGACACCCATATGCCACGTGTGTTTGTTTTCTTTTGGAAGCGCCTCCGGAGTGGCAATGGCGCCCCCATCAATGCCCAACGCGCAGGGCCAGCAGGGCGGCGCCCCTAGGAGGGGCAGTTCAAGCAAAGATCCACCTGGCCGGATGAAGAAATGAGAGTGGTAAGCTGTTTAAAACAGCTGAAGTTCCATGAAAGAGTGATGTGTACTTTAAAGTGAGCACGAATGTGACTTTCTGTGAATTTTTCGGATAATTTCGTTGATAGCGCTGGCGAATGAGTAGCTCAAATTACTTGAAATGCTTCAGTTCATATCTACGAAATTCGTCATTTCTTTTCGTTTCGTGTTTTGGACCTGTTTTTTTAAACGTTTCAGAGTTTCCCTATAAGCAGTTTAGATGAAATCAAAGCGAAAGACTGATACTTTAATTAGTTGAAATTAAGCTTGGTACTAACTGTTGTTGCACCATGAAACCTCTGAAATGTAAATACAATTGTATTTAGACAATTTGTCTGCAACGTAGTAAGAGTAAACAAAAAGTGCAATTAAATTTCGATAATTACTTTAAAAATATTTGGCGGTAACAATTGCAATTTACGAGCTGTTCATCACGATTTTCTTGCAAGTTCCATTAGGAAGAATGTAAAGTTTACGAGTTATTCAAGTGACATTTACTTTGAGGTCTATAGATCACCGTTGGAGAATGTTGGTGTTTCGTGTAGTTTTTAACATTAAAACTGCCTCCTTGCCAATGCACACTAGGCTGAAATAATTCCAGTCTGCAATGACTATTAAGGAGTTAATATTCGAGCATACTTTGTGATCAAGCTAACGGCTTATTGGAGGCAAATGAGTTCTCTTAAGCCACATTTTCCATAAAACACATAATATGTATCTGTACTCAAACAGTTGTTAAAGTGTAGCCAAGAGTGGTGATACATACAACTGCAAATCGCAAACTATGTTTCAATGTTATATTTCCATTATCCACATTCGTTGCGGTTTCGTTAAACATTTTTGGTATTTGTTGTTACTACATATTGATTATTTTCAATCAGCTATTTGCTTGTTGTTGATAGTAGTGGAGTGCAAAGAATATTATTTCGACTTTGTTAAAGGTTCAATAGTTCAACTATTACGCTTTAGTGGTAACGTGGAAGTGAAAGTTTTGGTAGTGTTATTTCGTTGTAAATAGTGGCTGACAAATGGGTCGATTTAAAATATTCAGTTTTTGATGAGCAATAACATTTTCAATGTTGCTCAAGTTCGTTTCAGTTTCGGTTGTAAATTTTGTATCCGAAGCCGCTCTTTACTGTTTTTTTGCATATTTGTTAAATAAGTATTAATAAAGGATGAGTGTGCAATGATTATGTATGTATCGCCACTGCTTGACAATCGGTTAAAAACGTTAGCATAAGTGATAACGCAACGACGATTTTACTAAATTAGACCATATGAATGATTGATTTTATGTATGGACAGATAGCTGGGACTGGACTGAATGCCTATACGTGCATCCGTCGGGTTGCAATTTCATTTAAACGTGTTTAATTAATCGGTTCCTCGTTTAATAATTCATATTTATGATTTAAGATTGTCACCTGGACATCTGTAAAGTCTGTCTGCTTTGTCCAGTCGATTTAGTCCTGTCCTGTATAAGTAAAGAAGGCGAATCCTAACATTGGATTTAAGCACTAATAATATTTGTTTTTTGTTTGGCGCTCCGTACGTAAACTCAAAACACAATTTAGGTTGTTTAACAATGGCGGCACATACACTCAGCATAGGGAAATTACTGTGAACTAAAATTAAACTAAAAAAGTTCAGTTAGTTTATCGTGTGTTTCACGAATATTTCCACATAATGAAGGATGTTCTTTGGTTTGGATGATGATTATATTAAAATGGATATTGACAAATAAATAAGAAGTTAATAATAAATAAAAGAATAGAACGTTTATATTGGCGTTTCAATTCCATTGTTATCTTATATTCATTTAATCCATTGGTTGAAATGCCACGTTCAGGTATTCGTCTTCTTCAATTAAACTAATAAGAACCTAAGACTATAAATACTATGTGTAATCAGTGGAAAAAATTGTACATATCTAGACTGATTTTTGTGTATTTTGTGTATAGAATTGTAAAATTTAGTTTTGTGAAGAAATACATTTTTTATATAAAAATATTAGGATAATAATGTAAGGTAGCTGAATGTGTACTGAACGTTATTTTTGAAAAGGGCGGATTGAATCGCTGGAATTGTTATTTTCGAGAAAACGGATTTCTAGGATGAAGTGCGCTTTGAGTATCGACGAAGGATATTTGTAAGTTAGGTGTTTCGTACGGTGTAGCATTTAACGATTTGAATGGTCATTATCTAAAGTTTCTCTGAAAATATGCTGCCTCTTTTTGCAAAGTGTTTTTGTATGTGTGCAAATGCTTTTGTGATTGCGCGGCTTATTACGCGGAAATAGCTTACATTATAAATAATCTATTTCTATTAAAGAAGCAAATTTTAAATATCGTTATCAAGAATTCGGCTATATTACATAATATATGGAAGACAGTTGAATTTGGTATATGAAATTCTAGGATAAGCACCGTAAACTTGGACTTTTAAGTAATTAGTTTGAATAATACCAAATCCAACAATTCCAGCGGTTAAACACCTTTCATCATTTATCACTAGACATGTAAAATTTAATATTAACTATTATTCGGTAAAGTATATTATGTATTTTTTTTTGTAGCAAAAGCATGTTAAAAGGGACAAGATAAATAAAAGTGTTCGACTGGTTAACGAGTTGCATTTGTTATGCTTCTGAGTCATTCGTCAATCAACTTTATTTCGCTTTTGGTATTTTTTTTCTTTATTGATTGATGCATTTTTTCTGGGTTTTTTCCTAAAATTCAGTAATTGCTATTTTAAAACACGGACTATCTTTTCGTGGAACATTAAAAAGTATATGTTTGTGCATTTTAGAGTATTTGGAAGTCGCGTACATTTCGCTTATACACCATTAACTAGGTTTATTTGTATTTTATAAGTTTTGGATTTAAATGTTCTCTATGTTAAGTACTTTTGAATTTATAATATTCTTAATGTTTTATTGCTTCTTTTTGCTTAATCATGCATCACCCAGATCGTTCAACAAGTCATTTGCCAACTTTACCATTCCAAAGGAGGAGTTTTCCATTTAGAAAATTATTTCTCTATTTCCATTCTGAGTTTGTTTGATAATTTATTTTACTAATTTTGTCGACATCCTTCACTTTCACGCTATTACCACCGCGTTTTTCCTGCTTTTGTAAGTTAATCAACTGATTCATCATTTTGACTAAAAAGCATTCCTTTTTATTCCAATACAACGATAATTTTTGCGTATGACTAATAGCATATATACTTTTTTATTTGTACTCACGCTTTACATAAACATATTTTTATTCAAATAATTTTTATGTATATAATATAAATATTTTAAGCATATCTGAATGGACCGCAAAACTTCCACCGTGCTACAAAGCAAATAGCAAGAACAACGAACTCAATGGTGATACAGACGAGATAATAGCGGTTAAAGGCAAGTTAATATTTGTGAATTTAATGTAAAATTTAAATAATTGCATTTGCTATTTAAAGGTATATTCTACAAGCCTGTTTGTTCAAAGCGCAAGAAATGATTGATGTATAATGCAAAAATCCACCCTTGAGAGGAACTATCGGAGGTTTAAACAATACGCCCAGAGGGAATCAGGATGCCAGGATGTATAAATAATTACTTAAATAAAATATTTCAAACCCAATTCGCTTGTTTAATAATTTGGCCTATAGAGGGCGCGCTGGCAATGTTTATCGAAGAGAAGATGAAACGTATGTGTGAATGACATATAATCTAACCTATGAGCAAACTGAAAAAATATTTGTCCCTATCTATGAGCGAAATAACCGAAAATTATAAACAAATTGACGAATTTTCAAATATTGTTTAAGACAATTACTGATTTGCAATAAAATGCTTCGAAGGCCCCCCACAGCAATTGAATTAAAACTGGACGATATAGTAGAGTTTGAACAGCACAGACGAAAGGTATGTGAATACGAATATTTTACGTAGGACTGCTGAAGAAACACTATTGGTTCATAAAAAGTGATTCTATTTGCAATTTAGAGCGTTGCTTTGCTTTGTACAGGTATATATTTTATCTGCAATTCGCCTTACCATGTCACTTAATCAAGTACCTGCATTATAAGAGAATAAGATGCCACGAAAAGGTTTATTTGGACTTTCATTGCCTAACGGGGATGGTCCTTATTGAATAAGGTGTTAACAGAATGATGGGGTTACTGAAACATCAACCAATTTGGGGAACAAAACATGGGTTTTATTGAAGCAACCTTTCGGCAATATTATGTGTTACAAGGCATTTGCTTGGTTGCTGTAGAAGTCGTTGGGACTA
Source organism: Dendroctonus valens (assembly GCA_024550625.1). Lineage (NCBI taxonomy): Eukaryota > Metazoa > Arthropoda > Insecta > Coleoptera > Curculionidae > Dendroctonus > Dendroctonus valens. The sequence goes on along the minus strand of JAJTJO010000774.1, from coordinate 14,670 downwards.
TTCGTGTGAACATAAAACATTTTTTCTCTCTAGTTCCAAATGCATTTACACCAACTTACGAGCGCATTTTTCAATATTCATCAGAACTTGGCACAGAATCGATTCCTATTTTCAGGCCTTAAAATCGCAGTGGGGCTACAAACCCAATGGGCACCCAATATGCTCAGTTTATTTAAAACATTTACTAACAACTTCTTAAATCAACAAAAAAAATCAAAGCGATTGGTCGATGGCCAGGAGCGGATAAACTAAACTAGAAAATTACCCGAAATTGTTTCGGTACCTGAATGTTTAAAGACGTTCAAATTATCGGATTAGTCCGAATGACCTCTTTGGTAGCCTGTCTTAAGAACGATCTTTCACCAATTAGGTTTCATCAAAAATTCTCAACTGCTTGAGGGATGGAAGCTGAAAGGGATAATTTTTTGGGGCTTAAATTTTTTTTTTACTTATTAATTATGCTGCTTGCGCAAACATTTTTTTGGGTAGAGAAAATCAATTGGGCATATTTAAAGAAACATTATACAGTGCGAATCTCTTGGGACTTGGAATACATTCGGTAAATGAAAGACAGATTTTTTTAATGGAAATGGTGAATTGTGCGTGAACATGAAAACTCTCGCTACAGATTGTTAATAAAAATGTTTACACACAAGAAATAATTTTGATGTGTCTAAAACGACCAACTTTAAATGATTGGTTCTACTTTTCCGCTTGATTAATGAAAATGTTAAGTTTAGTTAATTATAGTGTTAATTAATCCATGCAATTGACGACTGAACATGTATTTAAGGTGAAGCATGGAAAATTGCAAAAGAGCTTTTCAGACGTTTTCCCGGTCTATGAAATTGAGCCCAAAAGCAAAGCAGAGATTCACAACAGGATCGGTTATAATCCAACCCAATCAAATAATTCATAAGTAAGTTTTTTCATGTATATTGTTCCTGAGATTGTCGATGGGATTCTACAATACAAAATGTATTTTTAAATAAAATCTATGATTTCCTTTTTGTAACAGTTCTGTTTCGTTTTTTTCCTCCTTAGATTTTTATTTAGTGTAATTAATGTGTTTTGAAAAAAATGCATTTCTAGACCGATAGGTCGATAGCCTTTTTTTAGAAATAAAGATGTTTACTACTACTGCGTTTGTAGTTCGAAAGTGTGTTATTAATTGTAAATATCGATTACATGCAAGCAAGCAAGAAGCGCAATCTCGAACTACTAATTCCTCACTAACAAACATTTCTGTTCTATTGTGCAGAGTGTATGTGTGGAATACTAAATTAAATTACTAACTAAATAAATAACTCCATCTGCATATCTACATCCCATATTCCACGACTGTTTATGAGACTGCAAATAATTCACTTGAAATCGATCTTATCGATATAAATGAACAGCTCTTAGAAGTAGTTTATCGAATTATATTTCCTACATTGTTATGCGGATCTCAATTTTTTGTCTGTATTCTATTTTCACTCTGCATTAATAATGTTTTTTAATAAGTAATTATTAACTTCTTTATATCTTAAGGTAACAGTTCTGTTCTTTTTTGTGTCACATTTTACAATGACCCCACAGAAAAAATGAGACAAATATATGTTAACCGTTATTTTTCTAGAAGATGTGGTCAATCGAAATAGTGCTTCAATGCGACAAATTAGTGATCATTTCCCCAAAAAAAATTAAACAAAATACAATGAAATTGCCGGCAGTTGCGTGTGCGACATTGGATCTTCAAATTTCTGTGTAGCTAGTCTTTATTGTTGTCATTTTATTTTTATTTTTTTCGGTTAAAATTTTTTTTATTCTATATTTTTCTAACATTTAGCATTATCTTCAAGCGCGAGTGAATGAGGAATGAAAAATCACTATCACTTCATTTATTTTGGGTTTAGACGATTCACTTTTAGCGAAAATTGAGACAAATGAATAAAAAGTGTCTGATTCTACCATTATTGATAAATTTGCAATAAAGGCTCAGAACGCTCAATGTTTTTAAACTTAAAAGTAGATAAAATAATCAGTAACCCATAATTTTTTAGAAAAAACAGAAACCATAATTTTTTAGCAAGCAGGTGCACAAACTGTACTGGTACTGAAGTACTGGACAATTTTCCAGGTTGTCGATTTGGTTTTTCAAATTATTTCGTTTTATAAACTAGAATTGACTTTAACTATTAAACCATTTTGATAAACATTCTGACCTACTGACATATTTCTTTTTCTTTTATATGATTTTCGTTTTAACAATTTTGTTCTTTGTACTTTTAGTACGCTAGTTTAGTGTTCTATTATTATGCAAACTGTGAGTTTTTTACTAATCAAGACTTTTACGATTCGAATTCTAGTTAAGTGGTCTGTTGTTGACGCAAAATCTAAAGCTCAAGTAAAAAAATAGCAATTGTCAACAACGTTTGATATTGCGTATGTGAGCAAAGCTTTTGTCTAACGCATTTTTCTCCCACTGGTTACCTGAATCGAAAAGATAAGCTACCGGTTTTATGACTATAAAAAGAAGTTCCCCAGGATTGAATTTATTGACTTATAAGCAAAACATGTTGAAGCTTTATATCATTGCCTCCTTGGGGGTGTTCCCTTTACTTTCCCTGGGATCATCCTTGATGGTTCCACTAGGTGACCGTTATTTTGTCTCCGAGTACAATGTAAGTATAAATTTATTTTAAAACTTGTATTTTTGAGAGTGAAACGTTTTCTGCCTGATAAGTTTAAACGAAAAATTAACATCGCACAAAAAAATTATTTGTACTTGCAGGCCTCGTTTATTCATGCTTTAGCAGAATGTAAAATGATGGAGATGGATTTGCTTCGCATCAAAAGTGAAGCTGAGAGCGTTAGCGTATATAATTTAATGAATTCTGCAGGTTTAGCCGTTTCCGGAAGTAAGTAAGTCTTAAGACTAAATGGTCCTAAGTCTCATAACTCTATTTTTTAGAGTCATACTGGATGGGCGGAGCTCACCTAAACGTTGATACCTGGGTGTGGATCGACACGGGAAAACTTCTCACTTTTGTTAAATGGGGAGCACATGAACCAAGTCTTCCCACCTCCGATGATTACTGTCTTCAATTAGGGAAGGATAATGACGGCAAGAATCCTCGCTATTGGCAATCCAGATTATGCTCAACTGAGAGCTATTTTGTTTGTCAAACGAAGGAAACTTCGATTGATAATACCGTATAAAGAAACATGTTAAAAATAATTACAGACGATTAAATATTCTTATTGCCCAATTAATATTTAGTTTTATTTTTCTTCGTCATTAACGTATAGAAAATATTGTTAAATAATTGACTTCAACCCAACGAAAATTGATGTTTTCACTTAATTAAACTTTGAGACGTATGATTTAATAACCGCCTTGATAAGCAACCAAATAAAAACTTCATTTAAATTAAATTAAAAACATACTTTGAGAAAGAGCAACTTCTGGGCAGATAATACAATACATGGGACAAAGCTTTCTCTATCTGAAAAAATTACAAAACTCAATAATCTAATAATCCTAATAACAGTTGAAATATTTTGGATAATAATGTGATAACTACTGGAAAACGCTCTATGTAAAATCTACTTCAAACTTGACTGAAATCTTTATTATAAATTTTTCTCTTAAATCTTTGTCAGACAATCGACTTAATTTACACATCACGCAGTAAACAAATTGAGTGTTTTTTTCTCTAGTTCGGTAGTAGAAAATTATTGTCAAATATCCAAAGAGTCTACAAATAGTAATTTTAACCACGAACTCTCTTATTTTGAATAGTATCTTTGTTTTGGGCCAAATACACATAAAGAACATTAGATACACATAAAGAATTAGAATTTCATGACAAAACTGAAGGTAGCAACAACTACACATACAAACTGATGATGGTGGAGAAAGACACCGAAACGTTTTTTAAAATAAAATAATAAAGAAATAATTGACTGAAACCCAGGAATTGAATTTTGAATTAAATTAAAATACAGTCAGGAAAGTATACACAATTTATGTGTTATATATGAAAAAAAAAATTAAACATCGAATACACTGTAAACAATTTTCCTATGAACATTTATTAAAGTCTCGTAAATTGTTTTAATTGGGTTTATATTGAGTATTTATTTTCAACGAAATATTCATATATCTACTTAAACAAACCTTTTTGTGGGGAAGTGTGGAATACTTTGAAATATATTTGTGATAACATTAATAACATCGTGAATAAGTGCATATATTTATCTAAACCTGCTATTTATTCACGATTCTTTTGCCATTGCATTGATAATGTTACTGAAAATAATTCACTTGAAATCGATAATAATGAGCAGCTCTTAGAAACATGTTTTCTAAATTGTTTTGTAGATTTTAGCTGTCTACTAGGTGCGGTACTTAGATGAATTTCCCTTTTTAAATGTTTTTCTTTTGTCATGAAATATGAATAATATGAAATACGAAACTTGAAATTAAATTCCAAGACTCAATAAAGCAATAAATAATACAACAATAACATAATAAATGTATAATAAGATTACAAAATTATTCAGTGTTCAGTACCAAAATCCATGATATATCTGAGCATTTGTCCATCAGTAATAATATTGATCATTAGTTTTTTTGAGAATTTATTTTATTTGCTGTTTTAAGAAGAATGTTTTTCGTTTGTTGAAGTATATTGACTAAAATTTTTTCAAAATTTCTTAAAATGAATCTGACACTTATTATCAAGCATTTTTTATTGTTTCATACTTTTGGAGCAAATAAAGATTTTCTGCCCATTGTTTAGTTTCTGTTTAAGCCCTTTATCTCTTTCTACAATTTAGTTTTTTCATAATGTTTTTACTTTGATCACACTCTGAATATTTTCTCTATTCATTGTTTGATCACTTTAATTCAGTTTAATATTCCCAAGAGATTTACGTCGACCAAAAACTTTTATCGGTTCAAAATCCATAACCCAAATAAAGTAACTTAGATATTATCAATTTGCATTGGCTCTTGATTTTAAGTATATAAACAAAGTTTTCGTTTATTGAACTTTTTCCCACTTGTTACAGAAATGCAAAAAAAAAAACAAAACACTTTAAACAAGATAAGGTGATTATATCGCAACATATAAAAATACTTAATGGAACTTAATTTATTTCCTAAGGAAATTTATTAAAGCTTTATTATATTGTTCCATTGCTTGATGAATTCCCGAAGAAATCTCAATGGGGACGCATGAGCTCATTTGGTAGATCCTCATCACTTTCCAGTAGTATTTGTCTTCCTGTTGCAAGGCTGCCCAGTTTCACATTCTTTAATTCCCACCCTCTACAGATGGGCTGATGGAACATTCTGAAAAAGTGTCCTTTAGGGGCTGTGAACGTGGAGCCTTTAATTCTTCTACATAATCTATAATCTGATTGTGCACGATTTTAAAGCCTTAATTGTGTATTGATTCTCTTTGATAGTGATTGTAATATGTCTTCGTGTACAGGCTTTTCCTTGGTTTTCGTTGTTCTACTAAAGATTCGTCCGCCGAAAAGTCAATATTAAGGTACTTATCAGTAACTTAGTCGTTAACTTAATCCGCAGCTAAGATACACTTGAAGGTACTGGACTTCCAAGGGGGTTAAAATACTGTAAACGATGAAGACGCTGTTAGCCAGCAGGTTGTTACTTAAAACATTCTCATATCGATTTCCTGTAATAGACATTTTTGCATTTTACAATTGGCTTCTAGGTTTATTTCCATCCTATCGAACCGATGATACAGCACAACACGAAGGATGTCTGGGTGAAAGTAACAATTCGAGTAAGAATTCACCCTCTACAGATGGCTAATGAGACATTCTGAAAAAGTGACGATTTTAGAGGCTTAATTGCGTCTTTATACTACTTCTCTTTGATTGCGATGATAATATGTCTTCGTGTACAGGCTTTTCCTTCGTTTTCGTTTTTCTACTAAAGATTCGTCCGCCGAAAAGTCAATATTAAGGTACTTATCTTATCAGTAACTTAGCCGTGCACTCATATATGGCGCTGCTAGTATAATCCGCAGCTAAGATGCACTTGAAGATACTGGACTTACAAGGGGGCGTATCCTTTACACCTCTCTCAATCGATTTAACCAGTAAAACGACACAGATACCAAACACAGATTGGTGCAAAATCGCATTGGGTTTTATAGTTTATTTTGTTTTTTTTTTAGAAATTTAAATTTGTTTTCATTATTGTTAAGCTTAAGGTATTGTAACCGCTGTTAAAATATTGTGTTGCAACATATTAAATTCGAACCAAACCTTCATGGTTCACCAGCCGTATTGTGGTGATATGCGTTTAAGCAAATAATCCATGAACTATATATTTTAAAATAACAGCATCTAGATACTATTGTATAAATATAATCTATTTATCAAAAAAACTATAAATAAATAAAAAGTAATTGTTACTAGAAATTTCTTAACGGACAAATAACTATTGTAATTGAATCTTCGCCGCAGTGCATGTTTGTAATTGCAAATTTAAAAGAAATACAATGTATAAGTTTATATAAAACCTTGTTTGACGAAATGTACGCAATGAATCAGTTTATATACAGTGTATCGCACTTAAGATGGAAAACACCCCTGTATTTTATTTATTTTTGGAAGCAGGGTTTTCAGTTTCGGTACAGAGGTAGAACATCATGAGCTTAATTGTTTAGGGTACCCACTTCAGATGAAGACTCAGCCTACTACGACTTTGCGAATAGGGGCAATTCGCTATATTTTGCCATACGTTGGAGATATCGGAAAAAGTTACTAGAAAAAGTTGTTCAGAATGTTATTGTAACGATAAATACCGAGTTTCAAGTCAAAAGTCAAGTTTTGGCATTTTTTTTAAATCTTCACGCCAAGTCCGAAGTTTTCACTAAAGCTACGAAAAAGGCAACAATACATGATTTATTCAACAAAATAAAATCCCTATTCGCAAAGTCGTAGTAGGCTGGGACCAATTAAGCTCATGACGTTCTACCTCTGTACCGAAACTGGAAACTCTGCTTCCAAAAATAAATAAAATACAGGGGTGTTTCCATCTTAAGTGCGACACACTGTAAAAGAAGTATTTTAATAAACAGAAAACCTACACATTTCAACAAATTTTTAACTACTTCACTTAAGAGAAGTTAGACCAGTGAGAAACAAATGTTTAATCATTTCAACCACATTTTAAAACCAACATTAATAACATTTTTAAATTTGTAAAAAATAGTTTTCAGTTTTAGAAACCAGAAATTTAATATCTACAATCAAGCCTATTCCATGTTTTTTTGTTGACAATGAGAATTTATGTAAAAATACTTGAATTGAAAGGAAAATTTTCTAGTAGAAATATTATGCACTTTGTACCATATTGATACGGTACTACTTAGTATTGATAAAAATCATCTGAAAATCACGTGCAGTTTAAAATTTACGTTTTCTTATATTTGTTTATCTGCAATGCGAACTGAGAGGGAATTGAAAACTCAGCAATTATCAATTTATTTTTCACACACTTGATTTGGAGTGGAATCTTTTTTGCTTTCGAATTGCATTATTTCAGCATTTTACAAAAATATATTAAAAAATTGAAATATGGGAATTAAAAAAAACTATTAAAACCATCTTGTGTTAAAATTGACACAAGTAAGCAATTCCAATCAAGAAGCTCTGGAATTGTATTAATTATTTTATTTGTTAAAATAAAGTTTGCTTCATAGATAATCATTTGCGCAATTCCATCTAAATTTCTTCGCGGATTTTGATTTCTAAGAACATTTTCTCTGATTCTCCGAAGGTGGATATTGTTTCTGATTAACACCGCAATATTCCCATACTTACCTAACAATAATAGTTTCAACTTTCTGAAACACCACCAATGTTAGTCATCATCCTCATCATCATTATCAAGCCCTTTTATTACGCCCAGGTTTGAGCATAGGCCTCCCTTCCTCTCCTCCAGATCTCTCTGTTTTGTACTGTTCTCGTCCATCCAAATCATGCCACTCGGTTTATGTCGGCATACCATCGCATAATTGGTCTTCCTCTTCCTCTCTTCCCTTCCTATGGTCTCCAGCGTATTATTCGGCTATTCCATTTGTCGTTTGTAAGGCAGGCTATATGTCTTGCAAAATTCCACTTCAGGCTTGTGACTCTCTCCACTATATCTACGACCTTTGTCCACTGTCTAATCCATTCGTTTCTCTTTCTGTCTCTTAGTGTTTCGGCTATCATAACTCTTTTCATGGCTCTTTGTGTTGTCCTTAATTTATTCACCATTGTCTTTGTGAGAGTCCAGGTTTGTGTTCCACATGTTATCACCGGAACTACCACACTGTTCAAATATTCTTGTTCTAAGGTATTGCGGTATCTTTCTACCCTTAAGTATGTGGGTAGTTCTCCTTTCAATCTCTATCTCCTTGTTACTGTTCCTATCTCTATTTGTTTGTCTCAGATATATATATTCTTGAACATTTTCCAATATGTGCCCGTTGACTGTTATTTGTACCTGGTCCTTGGCTAGATTCTCTGTCCAGTTCGGAAAGCATTTTTTCAACGTCCGCTGTGTTGTCGGCGAATAGAACAATATCTTCTGCAAATTTTAAGTGTGATATTTTGTTCCACTTATGTTCAGTCCCATATTTCGCCATTCAAGTTTTTTGAAACTTCCTTCTAGAGCTAAGGTACAGAGTTTTGGGCATATGTATCTCCTTGTCTGATACATCTTTAATTTCAATGTTGTCTGTTTGTTCGTGTAGCCTGATTGTTGCATTTGCTCTTTGATATATATTTTTAAGGAACGTTCTTGTACCGATGGTCTATTCGCGCTTTGTCTAGTTCTTCAAATATTGCCAACATTCTACGGAGTCAAAAGCCTTCTCGTGGTCCACGAATGCCAAGTGTATTGGAAAGTTATATTCGGTTGACTTTTCTATTATGATCTTTACTGTAAGTAAGCGGTCATTACTGTTATATCCTTTCCGGATGCGGCTTGTTCTAGGGTGGTAGGTATCCAGCTTATTTGTAATTCTGTTCGTTATAATTTGAGTAAAAAGCTTATACATCTGAGACAGCAAGCTAATGGGTATATAATTATACATAATTTAAAAAAGGAGATGGAACAATGCTGGAAAATTATAGACCCAATGTTACTATTTTTTCAAAAAATAATTAAACTTAAGGGATAAGCTAAGAGAAAATACCAGATGTTCTAACTAACTATATGTTATCTATACTATATGTTCTGTTATTTGATCACAATATTTTGCTTTTTGCGTTTTGTACAATTTAGCTGAACTTTATTCCGAGCATTTACATGTTTCTAAGTTATAAGCTCAGTAGCTTTTTATAATCAACTTTTGGATACCAAGTTTCATAACAGTTTGCTGCTCTTGTGCGAATTTAAAAAACTTCTTATTAGTTGTTTCCAGATTTTATTCAAGACAAAGTTCCTCGCCAATCCTCTCTAGACAAGTTTAATGAACTTTTCGTTGGTTTCTCAAACAAACCATTTTTCTCTGAAAATTTTATTTTTAGCTCAATCACTATTTGCACTTTTTGTATTAAGTGGTTTGCGATTTGAATACGGTTCAATATCTTAAAGAGCTCAATGTCGATGGGTTAAGCGCTTTTGTTGCCTCAAGAGGTATGACTAAAGCAAAACAAATAAAAAATAATGACTTTCGAAACACGTTTGATCTTGAGTGCGCAAAACAAAGCGTTTGGCTAGCGCATCTGTCCTCTAATACTTACATTAAAAGATAAGAAATTTTGCTATAAGTATATAATAATTTTTTTGCCTCTAAAGTCATCAATCACATCCAGAATCATGTCCAAGCTTTATTTTTTTGCCTCCGTAGGAGTTTTATTTTTAATTTCCTTTGAACCATCTTATTGATTCAATTGGATGACACTTATTTTGCTTACCAAACCAATGTAAGTATACTTAAACGTCTTTTGCTTAAAATGAATGTGTTACAAAATGAAATAATAACAAAACATGTTTTTTTTGTGATTACAGCTAAGTTTCGTTGAAGCTTTAGGAGCATGTAAAGAGCTCGGTATGGATTGATTAAGGATCAACCGTCTAAATGAGAGTATCTACATACACACTATAATGGTTGATTCTGATGTAGCAATATCAGGAAGTAAGTTATCCTTCATAGTAAGTTGTATTTAAAGTATTCGTAATTTTTTTTCAGTTGGATACTGGATGGGAGGACTTTACTTAGACACTGGTGCCTGGGTGTGGATAGAGACAGGAGTGCTTCTGAATTATACAAGATGGGGAGCTAATGAACCAAATGTCACGGATACTGGTGATTACTGTCTTCAATTAGGCAAAGACAATGACGGTAAAAGTACTGTTAATTGGCAAGCAAAATTGTGCACCACGGAGCGCTATTACATTTGCCAAAACAGTTAAATTTGTACCATGAAGTTGGCTGTATTAACAAACTTTATTAACTATTACAACAAATTGTAATATTGTAACAAAGGAAACCATTAAAAATTTGTGGAATCATTACTATTTTTATTTATTCTCCTTTTTTTCGTCAACATTCTTTCATGAATTATACGTTTTAAGTCTAATTATTTCTTACTGATCTATTTGTAGTAAGAAGTAATTAATTAAATTATATTATGTACTTTTGAACAGTAAGCAATATACAGGGTGAAACGTAGAGGATTTATGTAACTCCTATTTTATTCTCTTACATTATTCGAAATAAATTTGAAGAAATGACACTAAATGATGTTTAATGTATTGTTACTTTTGACCTACCTTTCAGAAGGCATAAGGAAAAGTGAAGTTTTAAAGCAAATTCGTGCAAGAAATGAGGAAACCATCAAAATAAAAAATTTTAGGATTTGCTATTACACGTTTACACAGACTTTTTTCTAACAAAATGAATATGTTTAATTTAATTTAAAGAAATATTGATTGTTCATATGTGAAATACTTTATAAGATGACAACTATACATTTATAAGGAAACATACACGGAAATGTTTGGTGTTTTATCTATTACTTATTTTTCTTTGTGACTGCGACTAAAGTAATTCGCTCGAATAACGACGAAATATTTTGAGATCATGGATTTAATACCAAGATGAGAAGGGCATTATTATTGATAAAATTTAAATCTGAAATATGGCGTATAAGTTTTAATCATTTTGTATTTATTGCGGTCATAAAAATACTTTTCGACGCAAATTCAGAGAAATTAATAAACAGTATTTATACAATCCAAAAGAAATTCCTGGGTTCCAGTCAATTTTATTGTTTATTATTTAAAATGTCACAAATACGTTTCGGTGTCTTTCTCCACCATCATCAGTTTGTCTGTATGAACTTTGGTATGATAGTCAGATTCTTGCATCTGGTTAGGAAGTTATTTCTGTTCCTCTCTTTTGCCAATTTTGCCTGCAATCTCCTATATGTCCCCTTCAACTTGTCTTCATCCATCAGATCTATCTCGCTTTTGTTCCCAAGCATCTCAATTACTGTGTATATTTTCCTGACTGTATTTCAATTCAATCCAAAAGAAATTCCTGGGTTCCAGTCAATTTTATTGTTTATTATTTAAAATTTCGTATATTTTCCTGACTGTACTTTAATTCATTCCAATGTATTCCTGGGTTTCAGTCAATTTTATTGTTTATTATTTAAAATGTTACAAATACGTTTCAGTGTCTTTATCCACCATCATCAGTTTGTATGTCTAGATGTTTCTACCTTTACATTTGGTTGGACATTCTTCATTCATCTCTAAGAATGTCCAACCAAATGTAAAGGTAGAAAATCTAGACATACAAACTGATGATGGTGGATAAACACCGAAACGTATTTGTAACATTTTAAATAATAAACAATAAAATTGACTGAAACCCAGGAATACATTGGAATGAATTATTTAAAATGTCACAAATACGTTTCGGTGTCTTTCTCCACCATCATCAGTTTGTCTGTATGACCTTTGATATGATAGCCAGATTCTTGCATCTGGTTAGGAAGTTTTTTCTGTTCCTCTCTTTTGCCAAATTTTCAATTCAATTTCAAGATATTTTTCGGAATTTCTGTGTGTATCCGGTGGCGAAGTTCTACAATCGACTCAGGTTTCGAGTCATAAATTTTGCTTTTCAATACTCCCAAGAAAAAAGTCCAAGGGATTTAAGTCCGGGGACCTCAGTGGCCACTCAATTGCACCTCGCAAGAATTGCTTAAAGGAGCTACATAATGGCCTTCTTGTTGAAAGTGGATATGTTTGCGTTATGGTTACCGTCGTTTAATTTTATTTCCGTAATTATTGGATCCATTGTATTTTCCAGCGTCTCCAAGTTTAACTCGCCCGTCAAGTTCCAGGAATAAAAAGAGGTCCTACAATATTTTTCCTAATATACTGCCAAACGTTTAACTTCTGAGGATGTTGGGAATGAACTTTTTAAATAAACGAGGTTCGAGTCACTCCAATAACGACAATTATGCCGATTAACACTCTACTAAGTGTAAATAGAATGTGCATTCATCTGAGAAGCAAATATTAAACAGCAAATGTCTATTGTTCAGCAACCGTTGACTCATTTCCAAAACTCCAATCTCTATCATAATCATCTTCATTGAGTTCATGTACTACAAGTTTTATTTTATAAGGATGAAATTATGACTTTCAATATTCTTCGTATTGACGAGCGAGAAACTCCGGAATGATGTAGCCAGTTGGCGAGTACTTTGGGTATTGTCAAGTGCTACGTGTCCCAAAAAACCGCTGTTTCAATGACATTGTTTCTGACCGTTCGAATTGGATGGTGCAGAATATTAGATCCAGATTCTTCAAACTTCTTGAATTCTTGATTAACCTTTCCACATACTTATCGGTTAATAGTTCTGTCTGGATGTAACTGATTAAATAAAGAGGCGGTAGCCCTGGCAGAACTTCCATTTCCAAAATAAATATTTATTATCTACTATTTCCCCAATGGAAAATTTTATTATAAGAGAGATGTGCACGTTAAGTTAAGTTAGGGATATGGATAGAGACTGGAGTGCTTTTCAATTATACAAGATAAAACATGCAAATGAACCAAATATCTCCTTATGAGATTATGCTCAGCTGAGCACAATTATATTTGCAAAACCCTCTAAATTTCGGCTGAATAATTGCTAGGTATATTGGAGCTACACGAAAACCATCAAAAATGCTGTTCGTCTACACATTAAAAAAAATTTTGTGGTATGATCCACAATAGCTCCAAGTACTACAATAGAAGAATTGACGTTTCTAAAGCGGTTGTAATAATTTTTTGCAAAGATGCGAAAAAACTGCAGGTTTTATATAAGTTTTGAAGCTCAAAATCCCCTGTTTAAAAATTACTTTCTGATCTAAGGTAAGTTGTGATAAACGTCATGTTTTTCCACAGAAATCCGTAATTGTCGTAAAACTGTTTTTACATTTCTGCAATGCACCCCAATTGTTTTCTAATAGTTTTCTCATTGTGGGGCGCATTTAGATTAACTTTCGAATTATTTTATTTCAACATTTCAATCAGTCAAGTGTCGTTGTGCGTCGTAAATACTATAAATGAAAAGGACTTTTATTCGGTCAAGAGCCGTAACCAAAGTCAAACAAATAAATTATAATCAGTTCCCCAAAACCATTGATCTCGAGGATGCAAACAAAGCTTTGTTTTTAATTTTTTGCCCAATCGTTTACATACCTCGAAAAGATAAGAACCGGGTTGAAATAGTATAAATAAAAAAGCCGCTGCACCTAAATGTATATCTAATCCAACCTACTCGCTGCAACTTAAAGCAACATGTTCAAGCTTTATTTCGGTGTCTCCCTAGGGGTATTTCTTTGATTTCCTATGGTTCATCAACTTTGATGGTTCCATTGGGTGACAAATATTATGTTTCGGAATACACAGTAAGTATATTTTATATCTTTATAACTACTATTTTCAATTAACTATCTTTAAACTTTTAATTATAATTCCAGACCACTTTTCTGCATGCTTTAGCCGGATGTAACATGGTTGATATGGATTTGCTTCGGATTGAAAGTCTAGCCGAGAGTAATACTCTATACAATTTAATGGATGAAACTGGTTTGGCAATTTCCGGAAGTGAGTTCATTTTCAAACTAATTTTATCATAAGTCCTCACAATTTTCTCAGGATCATACTGGATGGGCGGAGCTTATCTAAGCGATGATTCCTGGGTTTGGATAGAGACAGGAGCGTTCTCAATTATACAAGATGGGGAGCAAATGAACCTAATATGACGGGTAGTGGTACCCACTGTATTCAACTAGGGAAAAATAATGACGGCAAAAGCCCAAGAAATTGGCAATCCAGATTATGCACCACTTCCCGTTATTACATTTGCGAAATAAATTCATAAGCAAATACATAACTCAACTAAATGATAGACATTAAACGTTGATTGTCCAATAAACATTTCGTTTGATTTTTAGTTTTATTAGTAGCGGAAATCAAGAGACTTAGCATATTCAGTCCCTTTTTTCAGTTTTGCACTTCTGTTGGGCGGCATTTTAAAAAATAAAAAAGAGGCATTGGGATGCGGTGAAGAAAAGAGATCCACGAAACCTTAATTACTTGGAATGAAGATATTGAGAAAGAAATAGAGGACAAAAAA